>SJYA01001807.1:2385255-2582727 GCA_006410615.1 Neotragus moschatus
CAAACCCTGGTGCTTCCTTACAGTCCCCCTTTCTCTTGGGAGCTGAGAATATAACATGGCTTTACCATACTCGAATAATAATAATACCCATGGCTTCCCTGGTGGTTCAGACGATAAAGAATCTGCCTGCAATGCAGGAGACCCAGGTTCAATCCCTGGGTCGGGAAGACCCCCTAGAGGAGGCAATGGCAACTCACTCCAGTATTCTTGCCTGGAGAATCCCATGGACAGAGGAACCTGATGGCCCATGGGGTCTCAAAGAGACATGACTGAACGGCTAATAGTTTCACCATATTCAAATACTAGTAAGATCCATATTTCAAAATATGTTAGAGATGCATACAGATTTATAAAAAGGAAACTTCTGAGCATGACAACACTAAAATCAGCACCGTGTTTACCTCTGTGACAAGGAAAAGGAGTGAAACACAGCTCTAAAGTATTTTGTATTTTTCAAAAAGATCTGAACCATTTTGACCAAATGTTAAGATTTGGGAAAGCTGAGTGGTACTTTATGAGTGTTTATGATATCATTTTGTATGCTTCATATTTGAAATATTTCATAATTAGTTTTTCAAGATTGAAATTCTCGCCAGGCCATATCCTCAGCATCATTTATTTATGTCTGTTTTTAAACAGAGAGAGCTATTTAAAAATATCATAATATCCTTCATGTCAGATGGCAACTTTCACACTCTGTAAGCGGGCATAAAGTTGCCTGAACAATTTTTGTAAAGATACATAATTCATCAATATGACTCCAAAAAGAAAATTTTCTTCACTACATTGCAAGTTACTTCATGTCTCTTCCATGATAAATGGGGTGGGTGGGGTTTATTTTTATTTTTCACTTTTCTGAAATGGGGAAGCTTTAGGATTCCCTTGAACTGTCTCTGTTAGAAGCAATTTGTTTCTTGGGTGGTCGATTCACCCTTGGCCAAATTTAATTCCTCTTTGTGGATTAAAGGAGAATAGTTTAAAAGATCCCATAAAAAGCTTTCTGGCAGCTTGGAAAACAGCCAATATTCTTTTTGAGGAAGCTGCCTTTTTATGATGGCCCAAGGTGTAAATGACACTGCTGTCTGTGTTCTTTGAATTTCACATGAGTTTAAAAAATTAAAGTGAGAACAGCTTGGCACAGGGTATACAAAAAGAAATTGATCATCATCCTGACCTTGAAATGCCAAGAGATTTTGTGTTTCACAGTCTTTAGGTCAGACCGCTACCCTAATTAACTTTCTGGGAATGTGTTTAGGAAAACTATCCAAGGGGATGCGTTGAATTAAATGAGGAAATCATCTGGAAAAAAAAAAAAAGCGTGTAGCTAACTTGATTTGGCTCTTTACCATGACCCGGAAGATGACTATCTCTCTGGTAAAATCATTTGGGCATCTAATTGGGTGTATTTTCCACTTTACCACATGAGTCATGAAACCAGTGGGCAGTGAAGAGCAGGAAGGAAGAGGAGGGGAGGTAGGAAGAGCTGGCTTCCTTATATAACTGGACTTTAAGCTTAAAAAAAAAATTCTCCACATCCTGGCATGTCTTAACTGCCTAGATGTGGGGTGCTATGTCCTTAGCCCTTTACCCACCTTCAGGCTGTGTGTGAAAATGCCAACTCTACATTGGGATTGCAAAGGCTTTCATGGAGGTTTCTTGGGATAGAGGTGTCAGTGTTCTTTGTACTTTTCTTTCCTGGTGTGGAGGAGATGCTTGTTCTTCACCTTTAGCCAAATGTGGGAGGTATTAGGAGAACTAATTAAAGAGTTTGTCACTCATTTCCTGCATATCTGCGTGAAATAGAGCCTGGCTTATGACTAAAATCTGGCCTCTAAAGGTGAGAAATGGCCAGCTGCTTTGGGAGAGAGGTGTGACCAAGGTGTGGGTTTCCCAGAAGCCAGGCCTGTACCCAGCCAAAAGGAACTGGGCTCTCATCCTGAAAAGAATGGACTTGCCTGAATAGTGACCAGACCCCAAAAGAAAACCTCTCTGGAGTGGACTTCCAGAAGCCAGTAGGAGGAAGGAACTGCTCCCTCCGGACTACTCTGAGCAGTGGAATAGGGAGGCTTTACATAGGATGAAAGAGGGGACCTTGAATAACAGTTGACACTGGACTTTGATGACATTTATGAGAGTCCAACAGCTATGGCACGTGCCCTGAATTTCATCTTGGATGGGGAAGCCAAGTCAATGGAGCAGGTTTGTCTGGCAGTGGCAATAAAAAGGAGAGCTCCTTCTTGTTGTACCCTACCGAGTCCACTCTGATCTGTATGTTATGGTCTCTGTGTCTTCCCCAAATCTTTCTCTGTAGACCTCTGTCCACGAGAGAAATGTATTCTGAGCTTAAATGGGAGAAGGAATAGAAAACATTCTTGTTCCTGTTTTCTCTCCTGTTATTTAGTTCTCACTACACAAGCTGACCAGAAAAGGCACCCCATTCCAGTACTCTTGCCTGGAAAATCCCATGGACAGAGGAGCCTGATGGGCTGCAGTCTATGGGATCGCTAAGAGTCGGACACAACTGAGCAACTTCACTTTCACTTTTCACTTTTATGTATTGGAGAAGGAAATGGCAACCCACTCCAGTATTCTTGCCTGGAGAATCCCAGGGATGGGGAGCCTGGTGGGCTGCCATCTATGGGGTCACACAGAGTCAGTTGGACATGACTGAAGCAACTTAGCCGCAGCAGCAGTAGCATACAAGCTGACAGTGAGCAATTTAGGACAGAGAGGATAATTTGGCTTTTCCTTTTGGTGTAGTTTGAGATAGAAGAAAGATTTGCAAATCAGAGCCCCAGCCACAGGGATTATCTGCATACTAGCCAAAAGCCTGGCTAAAGGAGGCAAAGTCCGCTTGCCCAGATGTTCAGTTCCCATTGACCTTCTATTCAGTTTAACTTCCAGATAATCCATCTCAAGGTCCATCTAGTTAAAGCTATGGTTTTTCCAGTAGTCATGTATGGATGTGAGAGTTGGACTATAAAGAAAGCTGAGTGCCAAAGAATTGATGTTTTTGAACCATGGTGTTGGAGAAGACTCTTGAGGGTCCCTTGGACTGCAAGGTGATCCAACCAGTCAAAACTAAAGGAAATCAGTCCTGAATATCCATTGGAAGGACTGATGCTGAAGGTGAAATTTCAATACTTTGGCCACCTAATGTGAAGAACTGACTAATTTGAAAAGACCCTGATGCTGGGAAAGATTGAAGGCAGGAGGAGAAGGGGACGACAGAGGATGAGATGGTTGGATGGCATCACCAGCTTGATGGGCATGAGCTTGAGCAATCTCCAGGCCTTGGTGATGGACAGGGAAGCCTGGTGTGCTGTGGTCCATGGGGTCGTGAAGAGTCAGACTTGACTAAGTGACCAAACTGAACTCAATCTGTCTCATGTAGACACTGCCACATGCCATTGTGTCAACTCACATACCATGATGTTTTCTTTAAGAGAGAAAGTATAGTTGTGAGACAGAGACTCACGGGGTGGGTGCCACTCCAAACCCAACTCCAGTGACACCTCATGGGGATTTCCCATCATCAGCCTTCTGACAGTGTGACTCTTCACTTTTATCATCTCCAGTGAACAGGAATTTCTAATAGCTGTTTTGAATCTGCTTTCCTTTTATTTCCATTATGTCCCCTATCTCAGCATCTGTGTCGGACTGATAAAGGGGATGAGGCTTTCCTGCTAACTGTATATCATTGCTGACTTTATCTCCTTTGTATAACTTTTACATCAAGGTTTCAGACACTTCTTTTCCTGACTCACCCCCCACCCAACCCCTTGTTTGCACCAAGTGGCTTTGAAATTACACGCTACACCACATTTTATCACCTATTCACTTTCATTTTTCCAGCTGTTCACTTTCATCATCTTTTACCTGAATCTAATGCTTGATTGATAACACATTTATATTAGAGCTCAGGATGAAGAAGCAACATGATGAAAAGAAAACATCACTAAGAATAAAACTTAGAAATCTGGGTTCTATTCTGACTGTGCTACAAAGTATGCAAATAACTGAGAAAAGTCAAGTCCAATCAATAAAGTGAGGGAGTTGGGCCTGATGATCTCTAAAGCCCTAGAAGATAGATTTCACAGTGTGGTTATATAGTAGAATCCTCTTCAAATGCTCTCCTATTTCAGTCATATTCTGTGTAAAGCAAAAGGAATCACTTTACGTTAAGCGCTCATCACAGGATAAAGCCCATTGTACAGGATTACTGAATGATAGCTAGCCCTCCTTTTTATCAGGTCAAGGTTAAAATCACTTGAACCTACACTTTCCTTCCCATCCCTCCGTCATCACTCAAGCCAGACCCTCATCCACTCATGTCTGCAGCCTTGACTGTGACCTTCTAACACAATTGCCTCCTCTGGTCTCCAGTCTCCAATCTGTCCCATCTAATACCTCTGAACACTGCTCTGAATACTCTTCTACTGAAAAACAAGACAAAACAAAAGAAAAAAAAAGTCGACAAAGATTAAAGCCCCTTCAGTTGCTCACTAGCACCTCTAGGAATCTTAACTCATTTTTCATCCATTTGAGGCATTCCACATTCTGCCTCCACTTGCCTTTCAGAGAGATGTTCTACTACTTCCTGTGTAGAAACTCAAACTACCCAGGCCCCCACCATTAATACATGGCTTGTGTTGTATATGTGTTAAAATCCCATGGGTGTATGTCTTAGTCTCCCTAAGTATATGGAATGGTGCTGTAGAGCAGGAACCATGCCACTTGTCTGTATTCCAAAGGGCCTCATCTCAACAGAGCTTTGCATATTTCCCATATTAATGCATGTTAGTAGATGGGGGATATTGCTTATGATGGCAGTTACTCTTAAGTTTTAGGCATTTAAGCATCTCATACTTTAAATCACAGAATTGTTTGCCCTTTAAAATTATGCCAATCATACCAACCAGTTTTGTTCAAAATACCTGGAGCACACATCATTTTTATCATTCATCATTTCATGAATGATGAAAAAGGAATTTAACTTTCTAGGAATTTAACACAGACTTGGTGAAGAATATAGAAAGGGTTTCTTAGGATATGGGAGAGCAGTTGGTAGAAAGTAAAAACTGCAAATTATTGGCCCATGAATGGAATCCAGCACAAGACATGTTTTGTTCTGCCCACACAGTGTTTTAAAGAAGTTTGAATTGGTTGCCAGCTCTTCACATTGTGAAAGTTCATCTAAAACTGCAGATCTGTGGCTTTGCTTGAAGACTTAGAAGATCTTGCAACACTGGGCTCCATTCCCACAAAAGTATAATTGGCTACAGTTGAGTGATGGCTGACATGGTTGGTCAGATTTCATTCATGCTGGTCTGTTCTCCTGTCTTGCGTCTTAAGGCTTTGTGTTTGGGATTTCTGGTTCTTGAAAAGCTAGTCTGAATGGGTTTGAATGTTTTAGAATCCAAAGGTTCTCAACCTTGTGTGCATAAGAGAATCACTTAGGGCTGTTTTTGTTGTTGTTGTTTTTTACATACTATAAGTGCTTGAGCCACACCTATGTTGAGGGGGAGGCAGGCAGGTGCAACCAGGCATCCTTACTGTAAAAGTTCCCCAGGTGATTCTCAGGCATAGTGAAGCCTGAGAACTCTTGCTTTAGAGGGAAAACAAAAAGAACCAGCAGCCAGCTGCCTTGATCAGTAGTTAGGGAGTTGGCATGATGGGGAAGATTTTTACAAAGTTGTGCAATGCTGTGCTTAGTCACTCAGTCATGTCCAACTCTTTGCAACCCTGTGGACTGTAGCCTGCCAAACTCCTCTGTCTGTGGGGATTTTTCAGGCAAGAATACTGGAGTGGGTTGCCATGCCCTCCTCCAGGGGATCTTTCCATCCTAGGGACCAAATCCAGGTATCCTGCATTGCAGGTGGGTTCTTTACCATCTGAGCTACCAAGGAAGCCCACCACATACAGTTATTGATTTATAAATTTTTTGATCAATTGCTACATGACACACATTACATTTCTGGGAAAAGCAATGGTAAGCAAGATACATTTATTGCCTTACTGGTTTTAATTCTATTGTGGTATATATAGTCCTATAATTATAGTACAGAGTGTAAGGTGATGATGGCAATGACAATTTTTAGTGCCTGTTGTATCAGGCACTATGCTAAATGCTTCATTTGTATTATCTAATATATTCTTCAAAACCACCTTATGAAGTAAGTAACTATTACTTGTATCCATTTATAGATGAGAGCATTGAGTTAAGAGTGATGTAGTAACTTGATCAAGAACACAGTGGCAGATCTGATTTTCAAACTCAGTCTAGTCCCCAAAGCCCATGCTCACATATGTATATATAAATTCATACACACACACACATATAATCAGAGGGATGAGATTGGAATGAGAGCTAGTAAGATTTTCATGGGGGTAAGTGGAATGAATGAGGATAAAATATATCAGGAACTTAGATATTCCTTTAAAAAGCAGTACCATGTAAATTAGTTCAAAGGCGGGGTGGAACCAGCAGTCATTTGAGATTGTGCTGGAAATTTGGGAAAACACAAAGATGCCTCAAGAAGGTGAAAGGAAAGATATTATCAGAAATTCCCCTGAAGGTCAGTCTTTTTAAATTATTATTAATAATTCAGAATTGGTTTTGAATTATCAAAGAATTGTAATAGTTGAGAATTGGGTTTGGAATAGAATTCAGGGTCTTGGTCTAGATAGAATTCAGGGCTACTCTTACTCTGTCAGAGTGAATAAACAGAATTCCACTTTAATGACTCATCAGAGTCTCAGACAGCATCTGATAAAATGGCAAATATATTATGCCTCTAAAGCGGCTCTTTCAGTCCCCTTGGTTAATGTCAACATGGTTTAACTGTGATTTTTTATTGACAACATTCAGCTCAAGATGCAATAATGAAAGACAACTGTCACATAAAGGTCAGTTTGGGGCGACTTCTGTTCAGATATAGGAGGATTAAATAGGGATAAACTTCCTTCTGGAATCTATGGGTGCCACCTGACTGTGACAATCACTGAACATGTAACCACAAGAACAGCAACAACAAAAAAAAACCCTCATTGCTACACTCCATGAACCAAAGATAAATTTAAGTCTTTCATAATGCACTTAAAACTAATTTCCCTTTTCTATTTAGGAGTTTCACACATTTAATCAGAAAACATATGCATTGAATAATTATCTTTTACTGACTCTGTAAAATGCAAATATCAAATGTTCAAATGAACCCTGTTAGAGACAAGAACAAATGCATAAAACTATCTAAAATAGATTTAGAGTAAAGCAAGTACAGTGCTCAGAATGCAATCCTGGATCCAAAATCACTGCTTGGATAATAAGTAAGTTATTTATTATAGGATTTTAAAGACTGATTTGTTTAATCTTTAGGGCAGTAATCTGATGCTCTCTGTACCTAATCCTTAAGAGCAACATGTATTTTGACAGAGAGAAATATTCCTTAAAAAATTTAATTTCCTCTGTGAGAATAAGAAGAAAGCATTATTTGGCATTGTTTCTTTTGAATATGGACCAGAGATTTTGCCAAAAATCAAGATAAATACTTCCGCTTTATATCAGAAGAACATAAAATAAGTATTAAGCCCACATTATCCTTCTCTTGATACTGACTGCTGCACAGAGCAATCCTGAATAGATAGTTCCCACATTGTAGTACAAGCAAAGCATTATTTGTCTATGGTACTTAACTGGTAGAAATAAAATAGCAATGGTCAGTAGAAATACAAGGACTCTTTCCTTCATTAAAAATATTACAATATATAAATGATAATTTCTAGATTAACTGTGTGTGACACACTGGCAGCTTTGAAAACAAAAGTGTAATAATATTGATACCTTACATTTAACAAAGAGGGTCATGTCTCCAATTTTCTGAACATGGGCTATATTTCATTTTACTCTAGGAATGAAATCTCTATCTTGACTCCACATTTCCTATTTTGAAAACACCCATTGATCTAAGAAATAAATGTTCCTGTTAAACGGAGTCTTCGCACTAGCTAAAGACTAAAACGTGGTGAGGAGCTGGGTCACCGGTGGTAGGATGCAATCTCCACCAGACTTTTTCAATTCTGAACTGTGAAAAGCACACAATTCTAGCTCATGGGGACATGGACCACTGGAAAGGGGCTTAGCCTTGGCTGAAAGGGAGAAGAATCAGGGGACTGAACTAACATTTGGTACAGACTTACTATGTACAGCTATTGTTCAAGGCTGTTTACCATGTGCTCTCACTTTTTAGTTCTCACTGCAGTGTGACAAGTAAAATTTTTTCCCCAAACTAATGTACAGGTAGAGCATATATGTACAATTCCAAGAGTTTTAACACATGGACAGATTCATATAGGGCTTCCCGGGGGGTGCAGAGGTAAAGAATCCACCTGCCAACGTAGGAGACTCAGGTTCGATCTTTGGGTCGGGAAGATGCCCTGGAGAAGGAAATGGCAACCCACTCCAGTATTCTTGCCTGGAGGATCCCATGGACAGAGGAACCTAGCAGGCTAGAGTCCATGGGGCTGCCAGGAGTGGGGCATGACTGAGTGGCAGAGCAGGTGCGTGGATTCATATAACCCTTACTGCCACATTCAGGATGCAGAACAACTCCATTGCCCTATTACTCCCTGTGCTGTCCCTTTGAAGTCACACTGATACCCTCCCCACACTTGAAACCCTGGTAACCTCTGATATGTGTTCTGGTGCTATACTTTTGCCTTTCTCAACTATTATATAAATGGTACTACTTCGGAGGTTAAAGCGTCTGCCTGCAATGCGCGAGACCTGGGTTCTNCTGAATATTCATTGGAAGGACTGATGCTGAAGCTGAAACTCCAATACTTTGGCCAACTGATGTGAAAAACTGACTCATTTGAAAAGACACTGATGCTGGGAAAGACTGAAGGCAGGAGGAAAAGGGGACAATAGAGGATGAGATGGTTGGATGGCATCACTGACTCAATGGACTTGAGTTTGAATAAGCTATGGGAGTTGTCGATGGACAGGGAGGCCTGGTGTGCTGCAGTCCATGAGGTTGCAAGGAGTTGGACACAACTGAATGACTGAACTGATAGTAAGTCTTGAAACTTTATAATGTGAATCCTTTTTTAGAATTATTTTTATTATTTTAATTCATTTGCCTTTTCATATAAATTTTAAAATTGACTAATCTGTATCTACAAAAATCCTGCTGTGATTTTGATTGAAATTGTGTTAGCCTACGGATCAGTTTGGTAGAATTGATATCTTAGCCATAATACTTTCCCCAGTGATGAACAAAACAGTATATCTCTTTTTTATGTCTTCTTTAGTTTCTTTCAACTGTGTTTTGTATCTATAAGGATAAAGATCCTTTATTTGATAAAGTTTATAACTAAGAATCTCATTTTTTGAGTGATTATAAATGGCATTGGATTTTATTTTTGTTTTCTAATTGTTCATTAATTAGTTCATTAATAATATTAATTTAAATATAAAAATGATTTTTACTTGTATCTTGCAACTTTCCTAAATTCACTTATTGCTTCTAGGACCATTTTTCTTTGAGATTGCATGGACTTTCTAATAGACAATTATATCATCTGTTAATAGGGCTTCCCTAGTACTTCAGCTGGTAAAGAACCCACCTTATGTCTGTTATTCAGGAGACATAAGAGATGCCAGTTCGATCCCTGGGTTTGGAATATCCCCTGGAGAAGGAAATGGCAACCCACTCCAGTATTCTTGCCTGGGAAATCCCGTGGATAGAGAAGTCTGGAGGGCTAGAGTCCATGGGGTCACAAAGAGTTGGACATGACTACACACGCATGTGTCATCATTAGAAACAAGTTTACTTCTTGTTTTCCAACCTGAATGGCTTTTATTTATCTTCCTTTCTATTTTAGACTGGATAGGTTTCTGGTACTTTGTTGAATGCAAGTGGTGAAAGTGGACATTCTTGCTTTATTCCTGATCTTAGGGGAAAAGTCTTTCATCTCTCATGATTAAATATGATATTGTGGTAGCTGTTTTTCTTGGTGCTCTTGATCAGGTTAGTAAGTTTTCTTCAATTCCAACTTTGCTGGATGTTTTTACCAAGAGTGGATATTGGATTGTATCCAAATGCTTCTTCTACATTAACTTCTATAAGCCTGTTATATGTGTTCTTTTATCTTTTAATTTCAGTCTATAGGTTGCACTGCTTGATTTTCAAATATTAAAAGATTCTGCATTTCTGATAAACCCCACTTGGTCATTGTGTGTAATTCTTATTATATGTTGCTGGATTTCATTTGCTTATATGTTGTTGAAGATTTTTCATCTGTGTTCATAAGGAATATTACTGTTTCATTTCCTTCTGTCTAGTTTAGGTTTCAGAGTAATGCTGGCCTCATAAAATGAGTTGGGAAATGTCAGTTGGATCGACTTGGCTGATGACGTTGTTCAGTCTTCTGGATCCTTACTGATGTTCTACCTACTTGTTCTTTTATTTACTGAGAAAGGAATATTGAAACCTCCAAATATAGTTGTAGATTTTCCCATTTGTCATTTCAGCTCTATCATGTTTTGCTTCATTTATTTTGAAGCAATGATGTTAGGTACACACACATTTAAAATTGAGAAGTCTTGACCCTTTGTCATTATGAAATGAGTCTTTTTATTCTTAGAAGTTTTTGCTCTGAAGTCTACTATTTCTTTGTTCTGATGTTTAATATTAATGTAGCCACTCCTACTTTGTTTTGATCAGTGTTTGCATGACATATCTTTATTTATCCTTTGTTTACAACCTTCCTATACCATTATATTTGAAGTAGATTTCCTTCAGTGTATAGTTGAGTGTCTTTATTTTAATTGGTGTGCTTAAATTATTTATACATAAGGTACATTATTAATATGTTTAGACTTAGGTCTATCATTTTCTAATTTGTTTGTTTCTTCTACTTTTTGTTATTCTGTTACCCCTTTCTTTCCTTCTTGGGCTTATTTAAATTTTTTCAAATTATATTTGACCATATATCTTTACAGAAATGATTAAGTAGTTGCTCTAGGGATTGAAATATTCACACTTAAAATTTTAGAATCCTCAGAATTAATATTTTATGATTTCAAGATGAATGTGGAAACCTTACCATCTCATAGTCCTTTTAACTTCCTTTCATGTTGTAATTGTCATATACATTTCATCTACATATATTGAAAAACCCATTAGATAAAGGTCTAATTTTTTTCAACTATCTTATATGTTTAAAAAACTTGAGGGGAAAGAATAGTTTATTATATTTGTCAATATATTTTTGATATTTTATTATTATAATACTCTATTTTATGTATTATTAGCCATTAATATTCTGTTTACTTTTGAGATAATTTTCCTTCAAACTGAAGAACTTTCTTCAGAATTTCTTTTCGAGCCGCTCTGCTAGCAACAAATTCTTTTGAATTCCTTTCTTTTGATAATGTTTTATTTTATCTGTATGCTTTAAGGCTATTTTCATAAAACAGAACACTGGGTTGAAAGTTCTGTTCTTTTAGAATTTTTAAGTATTGTTTCATGAGTGAAAAGAAAAATACAGCATGCCAAAGCTTATGGATATCAACAAATTAGATAACCTAAGTTAAATGGACAAGTTCCCAGGAAGATACCAACCAGCAAAATTAACCCAAGAATACACAGAAAATCTGAATCTACATAATAAATTGAGAGACTGAATTAGTATGCAAGAAAACTTTTCACGAAGAAAGGCCCAAGACCAGATACCTTCATTGGTGAAATCTGTCAGTTATTTGAATAAGAATTAACTCTTTTTTCACAAAATTAAAAAAATTCAAGCCCTTCACAAAATTTTGTAAAATATAGAAGATAAATGAAGAGTTTCTAACCTACTCCATGAGACAAATGTTACTCTAATACCAAAATCAAAGGCATCACAAAGAAATAAAATTACATACCAATAATCCTTATGAATACAGATGCAAATATCCTCAACAAAATATAAGCAAATCAAATCCTATAAAATATAAAACAGATTGTACGTCATGATCAAGTGGAATTTATGCCACTAATACATGGTTGTTTTAATATGCAAATATGAATACATTACACAGTATTAATAGGATAGAGGACGAAACTTATATCACCCCAAGAGGTACAGAAAAAGTATTTGATGAAATCCAACACTGAACAAACTAGGAAAAAATTACTCAACAAACTAGGAATAAAAGCAGGCTTCTCTGATACAAGGCTGCTATGAATACCTCACAGCTAACAGCATACTTGATGGTATAAGACTGAATGCTTATCACCAAGATCAGGTACAAGACAAAGATGTCCACTTACAATTTCAGTTTAATAGTACTGGAGGTTCTAATCAGAAAAACTGGGTAAGAAGAATAAATAAGAGGCTTACAGACTGAAAAAGAAATAAAACTATCTGGTTTCCCAGATAATATGCTTTTGAATACTGAAAATAATTCTTCCTGATAATTCCCAATAGTCTGTCTTTAAGCTCTTGACCAGGATGTTGAACTCTGTAGAAAATAGATGAACTTTTGGATAATCTGGAACTGAAGTGGCTTTTAGAGGAATCTTTCACTTAAATAAGATAGTCTACCTTAGGGGTGCTCTTGAAGAGAAAACATGTCTATGACTGATTCATGCTGATGTACAGCAGAAACCAGCATAATACTCTAAAGCAATTATCCTTTAAAATAAATAACAACAACAAAAAAGATTCCTAACCTCTCAGGCAATAGAATGCATTCTTTGATTTGTAGGCAGAAAAATGATTTTCAAAAGCAACTTCTCTAGGAGTCCTTGTAGCATATAAAAGAAAACTCTTTGGTAAAAACTTTTGCCGTCTTAGTAGGTGACTAAGTTATTCTATCTGCTAGAAACATAATTTGGGTCCAGCTTTTCTTCTGGATTATGCCTCATACATAGCTAAAAATGAAAGCTATAAGATCTCTGTGTCTGTCTGTCTATATGTTACGTACATCTATAAATGTGTATACATTATGTTTATGTGATATTTTTAAAAGCTCTACTTAGTTTAAAAGATAAGCCAATTAAGTGTTCCTTGAAAGTGAAAGTCACTAGTCATGTCTGACTCTCTGTGACCCCAAGGACTATACAGTCGGATTCTTTACCAGCTGAGCTATCAGGGATTAAGTATTATGTAAATTATCCCTAAAACTCTCAAAAATGTAGAGATTAAACCAAAGTTTTCCAGGCTCACAGGATAATATTTGACAAATAAAATCTAGCTTAAGTTGTTGGCTTAGATAAAGCCAGCATATCCTCGGAGTTGGCAACGTAAAATATAACTCAAACATATTGCTTTTTCTACCTAGATTTGCTAGTCTTACAGCTCATGTTATTTCTATGTTACAAAATTCATCAAGAAAAATAAGATGATGGTTAGCTGTTTAATGTCTAATCTAAGCATACTTATTTTGAAAAACAAGTAATTTAAATAGATGTAAATAAGATAAAAGTTTACACTAAGTTAAATTAAATGATGGATATTCATTGATTATAGGTCATTTCCATACTAAAACATTAATTGCTAAACATAAATTTATCTATCTTTGGATTGTTAATCTTTAAGGACCAAAAATATCTGGTCTATTAAAAATATATCTTATGCCACATTAAAAATTATAACATAAAAATAAATGTGTTGAAAATTATAGATTTTTATAATTATATATTAGTTTGCTAATCTACTACAAGATGCTGATATATGATAGACAATTCTTAATTGCCTGCTTCTTAGTTTTCACTGGAAAATAGAGGTTACTGATAGCTAAAATTTATAATCAATATATAAAAGTAAACAGAAACAGTAAGAATGATGGGAAACAGCTTTGTATATAAAGAATGGCAGGCAAGGTGGATGTGTTTTTAAAGAGGAGTGTTGTCCTACAAAATACCTGGTTGCTGCAGAATGAAAAAAAAAAAGAAATAGGGCAAAATATAAATGGATATAGAAAATTGCAGGTTTGTAGAAAGGATATTATTTATTGTAAGGTCAAGGCTAATTGAAGTTAAATGGATTTATTTATGAGTTTTTAAAATGTGCTCCACAATATACTCATAAAAAAGCTAGAGTTTAATTTTCTTTCTGTTAAAATGAGAAAATTTCTTGAATTATTGCTCTGCTCTTAATAAGAGATTATAAAAAGTTTTGTTCTTGTGATCTACTAGGAAACAAAGATTCTTTGGTGTATCAAAAATAATTTCCTGTACACGTTGTCTTTATCAGATCTTTGATTATTGAGAAAAACTGAGTCTTTTCACTGTTAAAAGTTTAAAAAATAATTATGTGATTTTCTATATTTGCTTTTGAAATCTTTTGTCACTTTGATTGAATGACTGTTCCTTTACAGTGACCTATGATCCTATTTGATAAGTGTTTTAAGTCTTTTGACATTTTTGACAAACTTCTCCAAATCAATTCTGAATAAAGTCTTTTTTGAGTTTTTCCATAGGGTCCCTGGAAGATCTCAAAAGATTTATTCTATTTTCTTAGAAAAAGAGAAATATTAAGTAAATAGGCTTATTTGATATGTGCAGTTACATTGGAAACATTGTCAAATGAAAGTGATGATTAATCTGGTCTAGGTTGTATCTGCNTCAATTCTGAATAAAGTCTTTTTTGAGTTTTTCCATAGGGTCCCTGGAAGATCTCAAAAGATTTATTCTATTTTCTTAGAAAAAGAGAAATATTAAGTAAATAGGCTTATTTGATATGTGCAGTTACATTGGAAACATTGTCAAATGAAAGTGATGATTAATCTGGTCTAGGTTGTATCTGCCGGAGAAGGCAATGGCAACCCACTCCAGTACTCTTGCCTGGAAAATCTCATGGATGGAGGAGCCTGGTGGGCTGCAGTCCATGAGGTCGCTAAGAGTCGGACGCGACTGAGCGACTTCACTTTCACTTTTCACTTTCATGCATTGGAGAAGGAAATGGCAACCCGCTCCAGTGTTCTTGCCTGGAGAATCCCATGGACGGGGGAGCCTGGTGCGCTGCTATCTACGGGGTCGCACAGAGTCAGACATGACTGAAGCGACTTAGCAGCAGCAGCAGATTGTATCTGCATGGGTATGTTCCCCAAACTATACAAAATTCTATAAAATTTGTCACTGTCCTCAAGTCCAGATAATCAGTCATAATTCAGGTTGTTTTCTTCAAATATTATATGTCACAAAAATAACCAAATTCCTTTGTCAATTGCATTATCATGAACTCTCACTGGATCTTTATCCATGGCCATTATAATTATAGGCCAGTTACTGTTACTGTTTCGAAATTGAAAAGAATAGTAGAAAACTGTAAGTGCTCCTTTGTCAAGAGGCTTTTGTTCCTCCTTGCTTTCTGTCATTGGGGTGGTGTCATCTATATACCTGAGGTTACTGGTATTTCTTCTGGCCATCTTGATTCTAGCTTGTGCTTCATCCAGCCTGACATTTTGCATGATGTACTCTACATAGAAGTTAAATAAGCAAGGTGACAGTGTACAGCCTTGACATACATACTCCTTTTCCAGTTTTGAACTAGTCCATTGGTCTATGTCTGGTTCTAATTGCTGTTTTTTGACCTGCATAGATGTCTTAGGAGGCAGGTAAGGTTGTCTGGTACTCATCTCTTTAAGAATTTTCCACGGTTTGTTGTGATCTGCACAGTCAAAGCTTTAGCATAGTCAATGAAGCAGAAGTAGATGTTTTCCTGGAATTTCCTTTTTTTTTTTTCTTTGATGATCCAATGGATGTTGGCAATTTGATCTCTGATTTGTCTGCCTTTTCTAAATCCAACTTGTACGTCTGAAAGTTGTCACATTCTGTTGAAGCCTAGCTTGAAGGATTTTGAGCATTACCTTGCTAGCATGTGAAATGAATGCAATTGTGTGGCAGTTTGAATGTTCTTTGGCATTGCCCTTCTTTATGATTGGAATGAAAACTGATCATTGGAAAAGACCCTGATGTTGGGAAAGATAGAGAGCAGGAGAAGGAAGGGAGTGACAGAGGATGAGATGGTTGGATGGCATCACTGACTCAGTGGACATGAGTTTGAGCAAACTCTGGGAGAGAGTGAAGGAAAGGGAAGACTGGCGTGCTGCAGTCCATGGGGTTGCAAACAGTTGGACATGACTGAGTGAACAACAACAGTAAGTGCTCCTGTTACCAGATTCTTTTTGTGATCATTGTTGTTGAGGTTTTATTATCGACCTGTAAACTTCCAGGAAATCACTACTGATCAAGTATGTACAACATTCTGTGTGGTTGTACTTCAGTGTGGGCTGCTCAGGGAGTTCAGCAGAAACCCAAGCTCATTCAAATCACAAATGAAGAAAATCCATCAGAGTGAAGCTTCCATTCCCATTCACTATCTAAAGATGCTTTGAGCTCAAATTAAAAAATTTCCTCACTGACTGCTCTCTAGACTTGGAAGCAATTTATAATTTGCTCCAAATATTACACTTTATTTTTCTTTTGTTTCTATAGAAATCCCTCTTATATAATACCTGATTCCTCAAACCAATTGAGTTCTAACCCAGATAGAAGCTTGCCTACAGCATTACCTCCTGAAATGAAACATCTCCATGTTTATTCTGCCCTAAATAATTATGACATAGTTCAGTGGTGACTTAGACAGTAAAGAATCCACCTGCAATGCAAGAGACTTGCTTTTGATCCCTGACTTGGGAAGATTCCCTGAGAAAAAATGGCTACCCTCTCCAATATTCTTGCCTGGAGAATTACATGTACAGAGAAGCCTGGAGGGCTACAATCCACAGGGTCTTGAACGTAGGACATTACTGAACGACTAACGCTTTCGCTCTTCAATAACATTAAGGCACTAACACAGTATTCAAAGACTTATTTCCACCAAGTCTAAAGAGATTTCTATGATTTGCTTTCAGAAGAAGACAATATGTCCCATACATTAGAACCAGGAGTCTTAGTTTATTGGAAACATCACTGATGAAAGACTGCATTTAAACCTCCTTAAGGCCTTATCTTCTAATCTTCAATTACAGAAAGAATTTATAAATTCTATAAATCTTTAGTCAGAGTTGTATTTGACAATTGGATAACCTTGGAGCAATTACTGGATGAATGAAAAAGATTATATATTATTGCTAATATGGCATGTTGTATCTATGTATATAACTCAGAAAAATGGAAACCTAATTCCACATTACCTAAAAAACTTGAAAAATTAAACTTGACTCTGATTATAACTTCTTTGACTGTTTTAGTTGGTTAAATCTGAGTTCCTAGGAATATCTGGGTCTGGGGAGTTTTTTAGTCCTTCACTATTATTCTTTTCATGGTCATGATATTAACCTCCCAGGTGCACTGTGTCCTCTTCAAGAGTTTAAATTTGTTTCAGAAGCCACTCACACATCAAATGATATCCATCAGGATTAGACAGCTCAAAGAACTCAATCATCTGACTGCCCATGTCTAGGATGGCAGTACAACTATTGGAAACAGCGACTTTCTGTCCCAGCAACTAGATTAACAGTGGTATTGAGAGTAATGCTGTACTACTTGGTCACATCCTGAGCTTGTGAAAAGAATGGCCAAGAGGAAAGAATTATTAAAATAAAAAAGTGGAGACCAGTCAGGGTGGAAGATCCCTTAAGCAGACAAAACCAGCTAAGCCACAGAAGTGAAGCCATCTTGCATATTTCATGAATATAAGGAATATTTAATTTGGGCTATATATTTTTTTTACAAATGCCTCTAGTAATAATAACTGAAATGTAAGACATCTTCATAAAATGATATGCAATAATATAACAACTTTTAACCTCCCCTGATGTCTGGAGATTCCCCATGATAATAGCCAACCATGGTAAAGGTCCCCATTTTCACTTTACAAGCCATCTGTAATATACTGCTTCTGAGAGTCATACCAGTTTTGTGTTCTCAGTGTCCCTGCTTGTGAACAGTTTGTTTCTTACTCGATAAAATACTCATATCAAGTAAAGCTCTCTGAATTTTCTTTTGACAACAGAAAAGGTTGTTACTTAGCAAACCATCACATGGAAGAAAATTAGAGTAGGTTTAATCTTTACAAAATGCTGAGCCTGTGCCCTGTGACCTCTTGGAGAAAGGGGTGAGCCTGGTAGCTGGCAAATTGCTTTCTTCAGAGTCCCAGGAGGCTGATCAGACCACCAGGCCCACTCATCATCCAGGTGGTGTTAGTGGTAACAAACCCCCCTGCTAATGCAGGAGACGTAAGAGATGAAGATTCTATCCCAGGGTTGGGAAGATCCCCTGGAGAAGGGAATGGCAACCCACTCTAGTATTCTCGCCTGGAGAATCCCATGGACAGAGGAGCCTGGGGGGCTATAGTCCATAGGGTCGCCAAGAGTTGGACATGACTGAAGTGAGTTTTCAGGCATGCACACACAACAGAGGATTGGTACCTACTGAGTAGGAACAGGTGGTGCTGTGGAGAGGCCCCCTGAGCCAGAACTCTGTGAATGAGAGAAAGGGCAGAAACATGGAGGGAACTCTGCCTGGTCAGAGTTCAAAGCAATCCTCCATGGAAAGTCACTCTGAGAACCGTTCTGTTCCCATTCTCTTTTCATCATCCATCACATTTTCTTTGGCATAGAAAAAAGGAAAAGTTTAAGAAAGAGAAAATGTTTGTGTTCAGTCTTGTCTCTGCATTCTTTGCAAGCTGTAGCCTTGATAGAAACAAGTTGATTTGCAGAGTTACAAAGGAAAAATGGGTTGCAGAAAGGCGTTGTGTTCCAGAGGGTGTGTGGCATGGTGTGAGGAGACCAGAGAATGCCATGAACATCAGCAATATGGGGGGTTGCTTCAGTGGGTCTTTTTTTGGTTCCTATCCACTTCTGACTATTGCCCTCAAAAGAGCAAGGTAGAGAAAAGGAAGCAATCAGGCAGTCCAGCTGGTCCAGCTGTGCTTGGCCCCAAGGTACAGGCAGCAGGGAAAGATGGAGTCCATTGGTGGTGGAGAGGAGACCAGCCTTCCAAAACTATTTTACCTGAGTGTATGGAAGGTGAGAAGGGTTTGGAAGTGGGACTACAGAATTAACGTTTAGTGAATCCAAGTAAAAATATCTGTTTTGAGCAGAACAGATTCAAAGACTTTAAGGAAAAGGGTTCACGCCATCAATCCTAGACAGGGTAAGGGCAGGCATGCATCGTACTTTGTGCTTCTGACTGAGTGTATTTTCACTGATGTAGTCTGGTTCATGTGACTGTCAGAAATGGCCTTGAAAAGCAAAAAAGGAAGCCAGTATTGAAAGAGCTGGGGCAGTGTCCTCTTTGCCTCTGTGTCCTGGGTTGGGGGAGCTGTTGGTATTTAGAATCTTAATCGTGTTGTGTTGGAAAGCTCCCCTCCTTCACTTTTCCACCACCTGCTGCCACCTGAGACCGGATGGCTTATTTCCCAAGTTCAGTGAAAGGGCTTTAGTCCCAGGAAAGCTCACTTAAGGTCACCTCATATGTTAGAAGGCCAGACATCTTCCCTTGTGTTTTTTGAAAAACAGAAACTAGCAATTAAACTTCAAAAGTCAGAGGGCCAAGAAGAAAAAATAAATGGAAAAGATTTAAATGAAAAAACAAAGTTTCTGCTTTCTCAAAAAGATCAGGCTGAACAAGCCGATCTCAACAATGTGCCTTTTGGTTCCCACTCCCCAGGCTTTCTATCTCAGTCTCAACACTGATACATTCAGCCTTTCAGGACAAAGTCCCTCTGTCCTTGTGAGCTGTGTTCCCCTGCCAGCTGGCTGGAAGCTGCTGGACCCAAGGCCACCAAGTGGACAAACAAAACTCTGAGGAGGTTTGTCTGGATGTATTGACCTCGATTCACTGTGTGGGGCTGACTGGTTTTGTCTGCTTCCCAGTGGAAATATAATTGAAGAGCACTGACTCAAAAGAGTTTCGTGAGAGGCTGAGAGTGCTCCTCTTCCCAGCCATTTGGCAAGCTAGAGTTTACTCCAAGAGTGAACTATGTGGCCTTAAGCAAAGGACTTGGAACTGCTCCACATCTCAGTTGTCTCCTCTGCAAAATGGGCATATCACCTTCTGCTCTACCTTCTGATCAAGATTTTAGGAAGGCCAAATGAAGGAATATTTGGTAACTATCAAATACCACACAGGCGATTTTAGAGACAGCTTCCTAGTGTGATTTCAGGAATGGAAAGATAAGGCTTTCTACCTGCCCACCTTTTCTTCCTTGGCCTGAAAGCCTGAATACCTTGAGAAGGAAACCAGCCTCTGTGTTTAACAATGAGATGCCACTCGACATGCACGTACTCCAGGGAGAAGATGTGCAGTGATAATTTATGTCTGTGGATGAGTGACTGCGTCAGAGGTGCAGAACCAGGTGTGACAGGAGGAGGGAAAGAGAGAGCAAGTGGGCCAGCTCTTGCAAGTGGGCTATGGGTACATAGGGAAGGATGGAGATGGGAAGACAAGATTCCTGGGATAAATTCCACTTATTTTGCAGTTTGGTGGGGGGCTGATCCAGCCATTCAGTGCTCTTCTTCAGAGATACAGATTGAACTTATTAAAGAATAAGAAGATATATCTTATCCCATACAGCTGTTTCGGAGGTTTGATGTCATGGAAAGTGGCATTTTATTAAATTCCATCAACCCCCAGGCCCACTGGCATGGAACAACATTCATAACATCATTCTATGCCCCTGACCACTACCCACACTTTGCTTACGAGACAGGACTCACCCAGACAACCTTTGTGTAGTTCATTTCCCAGGACATTTCCTACATTTCATTTTCTCCTCTAATCCAATGCTTCCTAACCCAAGTGCCATAGCACACTGGGGGGCTACGAGGAGGCCACACATGTGCAAACCCTTTCAGCGCCCTGGCCGGCTGTGTGGGGCCAGGGCTGCCTCTCACCTTAGACAGTCCTGGCACTGACCTAGGGAACCATCTCTTTATTGCCTGAGGCTGTGTGTGCTGTGGTGTGAAAACAGTTGGAAAGCATTGGTCTAGCTATGTTCTACAATATCTAAAGAACACATTCTAAATGCAAATCCTACGCCATCGTTGTCTTTTAGTAAGTCCTTATTCCCCAGAGGATAAAGTTCGGATTCTTCAGCAGGATACCTGTGAATGAGCCCCGTGGGATCTGCTCCCGCGTTACCTCCCAAGCCCGCGTTCTGGTCACCTCCAGCTGCCTGCCGTCCCCTGACTGCATCATGCTGCTCTTATTTCTGCTTTTTGCACATGCTGTTTCCTCTGCTCAGGATGGCATTCCTTCCTAGTTCTCACAGGCATTTCCTCCCTTCTTGTGAAATCTGCCTCCACCGTCACTTCCTCTGGGCAGCTATCTCTGGTCTCTGGCGTTCTTAGGCTCTGCTAAACCTTTCTTTGGAAGTTCTCACATAGCGTTGCCCATGCCACCTCACAGCACTTACCTTACTGCCTGGTTCATTTGTGGACCTCACTGTTTCCCTTCATTATAATTAGTTCCAGGAGGGCAGGCTCTGTGTTTCAGTTATCTTAGGTCTTGAAAATAATAGGAGTTTAATAAGTACTTATTGAGGAATAATTTATCCATCTATGACGTTACAAGAGAAACTTTGATTTTCGAATGAAAGCTGATGGACAATAGTAAATCACAAAATTCTTCTTAGTGATCACTAACTTTTATTGGAAATGGACTATGTGACAAGTAATCAATGTGGAGAGTTTTATGTGCCTACTTTGTAGCCCTACAATGTAAAAACAACTCTCTCCAATTTTCCAGGTAAGGAAAATGAGGTTGAGAGAGATTAAGTGACTTTGCCAAGTTTACAAATTTATTTAGCAGCAGAGATGTTTCAGGCAAGGCCTTTCTGACTTCAAAGATGGAGTTCTTTTTTCTCTCCCATTGTGACTTTGAAATGCACATTGAAATATGTGTTGAGTTCACATTCATTCCTTCTCTGGACACATCAATACCTAAGTGTGTTTGCTTTCCGTGTCTCACATGCATTTTGCTCCCCATACCCCTTGATCTGCTGTATTTGGCCAAACCCAGCCTAAAACTTTGGCACCTTTGGAACTGGTCATAAAGCAGGCAGAGGGCTGAGGAGGCTCATTAAGTGTTGACTGTATCCCATCTATAATTCTCCTGCCGAGAATCTATTGTGTAGAAGCTAAGCACAGGGATTTCAGAAATGAAAGCGGAACAGAGCAAGGTATGTCATAGAAGAGGGTAAAGAGACCTGCGTAGTTACTGTCTGGGGTGCTTTTGAGAACACAGCCTGGGCTTGCATGGAAGTGAAATCGTGACCTAAAGGTGAAGGTGACTGTCATAGTGAACAATGATGAGAAGATAGACATTAGAGATAGTTAAGAGTCAGAAGCTAGACATGGGGAGAGGGCATATGGAAAATTCCTGTACCTTCCTGTCAATTTTTTTAGAAACCTGAAATTGCAAAAAAAAAAAAAAAAAAAAAGTCTTAAAAAGAACACTCAGTGTTAGGGTAGACATTTTTGGCAAAACGTTTGTTTCAGGTGTGTGTGTACACACACACATATACACACACACATATACCTGTGTGTGTTTGTTGGACTGTGATGTAAATTGTACGTTTTAGGTCAAAAATGTTTGCAAGCATCTATAGTTAAGTTATACTTGCAAATAAAATTTCAAATTAACCTCAAAAAAGTTAAATGCTTAAATAAATGTAGGACATTCATTCATTTAGTCTGTAAACCTTTATAGCCTCATATGTGCCAGGTGGGAAACAGAAGAGCAGTTAGGAGCAAAGGAACAATTAGGAGAGCTGGGGGAAGGGGATGAGCCTAGTTCTGAATGTGCAGACCAGACATACAGTAAGCTGGTCAAATAAAGAGAAGACCACCAGCCATGGAAAGTTTCCTGCACCTGCCACAATCCTGACAGCTCAGTATCACTTTTTCTGATCCCTTGGAAATTAAGGGCTTATTCCTTCCAATACCCCTTGATGAGGATATGGGAAGCCACTCTGCCATACTAGGGAAACGAAACTAAACCATCAAATTAGGAAAAGGATAAAATATCCTTCAGTAAAAAAAAATAAATAAATGAATAAGATACTTCCACTTCTCCTAGGAAATCAGGACAAATGTGTTCAGATGGGGCCAGAGGTAAGGAGTACAGAACAGAAACTGTAGGATGAGGGCAAGACACACAGGAGTGCCTGAAATGCAGGCCAGGGAAGTTGCAAGAGGAGGCCAAGAAGAGTGCATTTGGGAACAGAATTTACATGTTGCGAACTGAGTCATTCAAGAATTCTCATGTTTACCTGTGGTCTACACCCTTTACATTTTATACAGCATTACTCAGTAACAACAGCCAAGATTTACTTGGTGATCACTCCCTACAAGGCATGGTTTAAGTGTTTTACCTTTATAATCCATCTAATCCTTTCAATAAACTGGGAGATAGGGACAGCCTCCGTTTTATGGATGAGAAAACAAAGCACAGAGCGGATCCATTTTTGGAAGTAGCAGACTCAACACTTGAACACAGGCTGTCTGCCCTAATGCTCATGCTTAACAAGTTCATATACTGCCTCTGCTCATTAATATCTTCAGTGTAAATTTTTGTGATGAGGACTTGTCTTATAAATCATTTATCTCCAGGTAGGTACATGATGTTCATCAAAATTCCGTAAGTCAATTAGCTGATACAATTCAAGGAAAATAGAATGGGAGGAGGTTTATCATCTAATTTGTTGTTCCCCAGTTGCACATTTGTTACCCTCATTGGTTTTAAGTCTCTTTGAGGATCAAAGGTCCTATTTCCTCCCTTGATCTCCCTTACAACACGTGGTTTAGATCTTTGCACAAAGCAGGTGATCACAAACACCTATCAGTCAGTTCCCCCGCTCCCTGGCAATTTAACAGTTCTGTTCAGTTTCCAACCATCCCAGGGTTTGTCAGAATCACCAGAGCCCCCTGCTTGTTGCCATCCTCCCATGGCCTGGAGTGGTTGCCGAGAAATGGCTGCCCATCCAGGAACAACATTTCCAGACCTGCACATCCTGGTGGGGCTGTACAGAGTTCTGGACATGGAACTTAGTGACAGAGCCACCCAGCCAGGGACCTTGCTAGAAAGAGAAATGTTTTTGTCATGTTAAGCTGTTGTGATTTGGGGAGGTTGATATCAGAAACTTTTTTGGCTGGCACTGTGAAGAAACCAGGTGAGGGGAATTATGGTTTTAATCCATTGACCAGGTATTGACCTTCTCTCCAGGTATTTTTGCTTGATATCAGCAGTTGAGCCTACCTTTATGAAAACACAGTGATTTCTTTAACTAGAAAAGAAATCCGCCCCCCCCCACCCCCGCCCTGGGACTTGTTTTTGCCCTGATTGGTTATTTGTTGCTATCTTGTCATCATCTAGTCATTAGAAGACAGGAGAGCCCCTAATCTGAGCGCCAGAGAAAATGGCACCCCCAGAACGCCTCTCTGGCAAAGGGCCATTGTGTAGTCAACCATTACCTCATCCTTCTCACTGCCTGTCCTGCTCCTGTGCCTTTTTTGACTGGCCCTGCGAAGAAACCGGGTGAGGCGAATTTTTGTTTTAAATCCTCTGACCATTCTTCTCCCCAGGTATTTTTGCTCTTAAAATGCCTTTGGTCTTTGAATGCAGCCGGATCACAGTTTCTGTTGAAAGAATCATCGTCTCCTTGCTGCTCAGCTGGTCACTTCATCTCTCCGGCTGGCCAGGGAAAGTATTATTATTAGACGATTTCTCTTCTCTCTGAGAGGAAAGAGCAGTGATTTGTTCCTCCATTCAGATCTCCAAAGAAGGTGAAAAATGCACTTTCTCTGGTGTCTTTTGTGTTTGAACACCCCACGCAGTGGAGGAGGAGGCAGCCATGCCCAGGGCGGCAGGTTTACTGATGGAGATCGTCACTGAAGAGGCCTCTCCTGACACCGGTTGGCAGCTGCTGCTCCCCATGGCGCCTCAGCAAGCGTCCATTATAAGCCTGCAGAGAAGGCTCCGGGAGCCAAAACGGAAGAGCTGACAGGGAAATCTCCGTGTTCTTTACACACTCCCACTGAGCTCTGCTGCTGCAATGTGTCTTTCTTTTTCCCCTTAGGAATTATTTCTTACACGTGAATAGTACATTGTCTTTGCAAAGTGAGTCCTCACGTATCACCCCATGGGATTCTCACATCCTGGTGCAGTAATCCAAGCAGGTTTCTCTTACCCCGAACTTCCTCTGTAGAAGGAAGCAGAGGATAACACCGCCTCTGACAGGGATCCAGAGAGCACCTAGAATCTCTTATGCAGTCTTTTCACTTCATGGTGTCACTTCTCATAGAAAATGACGTGAAGGTTTCGGTTGTGTGTGAGCCTCCTTCCGTTGGAGTCCTCAAGTCTAACAAAGAGAAGAATCCCATTCTAATCATTACATTTCCATTCACAAAACTGCAAATCTGTCTGCCCAAGGTACTTTGGGATAATGTATATGTTTTGTAGGAAGAAGGTGAAGTTGAGTAAGAGAAATGCTACTTTTTAAAATAAAATACAGACAAGAATCTTAATGGTCTGGAATTTTCTTTAAAACAACATGGGTAGAGGATGATTCAGGGAGGAATTAGGGGATGTTGCCCTGGAGGAAGGCATGCCAACCCACTCCAGTATGTTTACCTGGAGAACCCCCATGGACAGAGGAGCCTGACAAGCTATAGTCCATGGGATCACAGAGTCAGACATGACTGAGTGACTAAGCACAGCACAGGGGATGTAGGAGAACTGATGCTTCTGAATTGTGGTGCTGGAGAAGACTCTCGAGTCCCTTGGACAGTAAGGAGATCAAATCAGTCAATCCTAAAGGAAATCGATGCTGAATATTCCGTTGAAGCACAGTCTTAGGGATGTTAGGGTTATTTGTTACTTTCTGCATAGACGCATTGATAGGGTAGAGAAGCCCCTTCTTTGGAATCTTTAAACAGAAGTAGCAGACCCCTTGGTGAGGATATACAAGAGAGCACCAAATGAGAGGTCTCCATAAGCCACTAGGACCAAATGTTGACTGCCACTGTGTTTTTATTTTGGGGAGGGTAACTTCCCAATAGTAACCAAGTAAAGGAGATGTCTTTCTTGTTCCTATAAGCCTTTGTTGTTATGAACAATGCTTTGTTTAGGTTTTCAAGTTGCACCAAGTGTTTGGGTGAGCTGGTGGTCATGCTGTGTGTTTGAAGGTGTATTAATGCCTTATGGGCCATTAGGGATCCATCCCTGAGAACTTTTATTCCTCAGACAAATTCCAAATGCCCTGTTGTGAGAAGGCAATTGGAGGGGAAAAGAAAAGCCCCCAGGTATGTGAGAGGAGAAGATGAGGGGAAGGTCGGTAGGTAGGTGGGTCATGTTTGAACAGCAAGAAGGAGGGAGGCAGGATGGCATCCTGAGAGCTGTGATGTAAAAGGCGGGGACAGATATGCTGCTGGGCAGGGTGCCCTTCAGTGCCAGCCTTAGCTACTGGTGGCCTTGAGGGCACNTCGGTAGGTAGGTGGGTCATGTTTGAACAGCAGGAAGGAGGGAGGCAGGATGGCATCCTGAGAGCTGTGATGTAAAAGGCGGGGACAGATATGCTGCTGGGCAGGGTGCCCTTCAGTGCCAGCCTTAGCTACTGGTGGCCTTGAGGGCACACCTGCATCTCCAGGCCTGTGAAGCTGGCAGCTCCTGGAGCTAGTTCTGCCTGACAGGGCTAAGCCGTTAACGCATTGTTTATTCTGCTGGCAGGGCATGGGTTGGAAATCTGTGGATGGCCTTTCTGTGAGTTGGTGCAGGTCCAGAAGGCATGAGGGGCGGGGGATGGTGGGGCAAGAAGAGGCTGAACCCTGAGAAGCCTACGTTCTGGATTCTTATGAGTTCTTATCTTCTCAGCAGCAGGATTTAAAAGGATGATTGTTTGTGAAGACAGTTCATCCCGTAGCATCTCTGTCTTATGTTCAGGGGAGCTGTGAATTCACACAGACGGAGAGAGAACTGATGTTAGCTCAGCAAGTTAGGAGAGGAGATTTAAATTGAAAACCATTCAAGCCTTTTGCAAATTTGTTTCCCTTTTTCACAAATGTGTGTTTCCCCCTTTAACTGGAGGATAACAGAGTAGAGCCTATGAGAACATGAGGGTGTTCATTTACTGCCTCCCCTCCCCACAACCCCCAATAGCTTGTTNTCTTAGCACAGTACCTAATGCGTCGTTAAATACTTGATAAACGGTAGTTGAAAAAGCAAGCTAGAGTTTTTTCATAACCTCCACTTATGTCATTAATAGCTTTTTATGTGCCCACACTTTGCTACCATACTTCTTAGAGTAATGTTCTTGAAAATTCCTGCCTCCTTCTCCAAAATCTGCTTTGTTGATTTCAATTACAATCTAAAACGTGAACAAAGGAACAGTCACCCTGCCCTGTTATATTTTTGTCAGACTGATAAAGGTGGAAGCATTTTCAGCTGGCCACAAGAGTAAGGAAAACACAGGGGAAAGGAGAGCCTGCAGAGGGATACTTGGGTCACTCCATTTACATCTACTGCTGTGTCAACATGGCGCTGGTCCTTTGTGAACACTCTATTGGCGTTAGCTAGGATTGTTATGGAAACAATGGCAGATTTTATTTTTTTGAACTACAAAATCAGTGCAGATGGTGACTGCAGCCATGAAATTAAAAGACGCTTGCTCCCTCAAAGAAAAGCTATGAGAGACCTAAAGTGAAAAGTGAAGTCGCTCAGTCATGTCTGACTCTCTGCGACCCCATGGACTGTAGCCTACCAGGCTCCTCAGTCCATGGGATTTTCCAGGCAAAAGTACTGGAGTGGGGTGCCATTTCCTTCTCCAGGGGATCTTCCCGGCCCAGGGATTGAACCTGGATCTCCTGCATTGTAGGCAGATGCTTTACCATCTGAGCTACCAGGGAAGCCCTATGAGAGACCTAAACAGCATTTTAAAAAGCAGAGAAATCACTTTGCTGACAAAGGTCCATATAGTCAAAATTATAGTTTTTCCAGTAGCCCTGTATGGATGTGAGAATTGGACCATAAAGAAGGTTGGGTGCTAAGAATTGATGCCTTTGAATTGTGGTGCTGGAAAACTCTTGAGAGTCCCTTGAACAACAAGGAGATCAAACCAGTCAATCTGAAAGGAAATCAGCCCTGAATATTCATTGGATGCTGAAGCTCCGATAGTATGGCCACCTGATCCAAAGAGCCAGTTCTTTGGAAAAGACCCTGATGCTGGGATAGATTGAAGTCAGGAGAAGGGGGAGAAAGAGGATGAGATGGTTGGATGGCATCACTGACTTAATGGACATGAATTTGAGCAAGCTCCGGAAGATGGTGAAATACAGGAAAGCCTGGTGTGCTGCAGTCCATGGGGTCACAAGGAGTCAGACAAGACTTAGTGACTGAACAACAAGGATTGTTATCTTTGGTTTGGTCAGAGTTTGGAGGCTGCTTGCCCCAAATCAGGCCAAGAAAAAAGTTCACAAGAGAGATCTACTTCTATTTTAGATTAAAAATCACTGAGGACAACTCTGGAATATGCAGTGTCCATGTCTATACTCACGCTTCCAGGCTACCAGGCTGCTTTTTCCAAATCGGAGCCACCTCTTTCCTCACCACACACACCATTTGGCATCTCTGGTATGTCCTTGGTGGTCATTGAAGGAACTTCTACATTGAATGGGACATACCAGCCAACACCTTCCATTTGGTTTGGCTTTTTCTGGCTCTGCTGAGTATCTGCTTAATGATAGTTCATGAACAACAAAGTAAAAGTGAAGAAAAATTGGTTTAAATGTGGATAATCATTTAATTTTCCCTTCTCTGAAATTCAGTCTGATTCATACAAATTAGCAGCTGCTCCTGTTTATCTATGCTAAAGACTAAAAGAGTAGAGTTTTATTCCAGATAACTGGGGCATCCTTATTGGAAACACTGGGCAATGAGACCACCAGGAAGGAAAAAAGTTCAGTGATATTAAGAACTGGATAAATGTGTACCAGTGAGTTAGACTGAGTATAGTGCCAAGGAGAATTATTTCAGCCTTTTCATCATAGCTCTATTTTTGGTCTTCTAATTCCTTTGTATATGTGCCCTTATCACCACCTTCACTGCTTATTTTGCTTTACCATTCTTGGAAGTGAATGATTTCATCCTAACTTTTTCATTTGATCTCATGTTATTTTATTTATGACTCCCATGGGCTCCATTTTGTATCATAGCAAAGCTCACCCATTATAGCAAAGAGATAGGAAACCCAATGCAAAGATGTATGGAGTTATTTTAGAAAACTATTAAGTGATACTGTAAATTATTCACTTAGCAAATATTGCTGAGCCCTGGATGAAGAACTAGGATGACACATAGATGTATGGCATCCAGGTGACTTTAGCATTTCGGGATTTAGAAGCGTTTGAGCTAGTTGATGGGTAGATATGGCCAGTAGCTTTGGAGCATCTCTTTAAAATTGTTGATTTGATGGATGGTTGAGTGGNAGCCCTGGATGAAGAACTAGGATGACACATAGATGTATGGCATCCAGGTGACTTTAGCATTTCGGGATTTAGAAGCGTTTGAGCTAGTTGATGGGTAGATATGGCCAGTAGCTTTGGAGCATCTCTTTAAAATTGTTGATTTGATGGATGGTTGAGTGGGGAGAGGTATTCCTCTGGAAACAATTTGTGTGTGGAGTACTTGAAAGCAGTCAGTTCAAGGAAGGATTAGGAAGATCTTTAACCTCTCCTAGGGCTGTGGATGGTGATGAACATCCTGCAGGGAGGGGCTCCAGGAAGAAGTCAAGGGACTAGTTTCCACAAAAGGAGTGAGGAGTGCAGGGGAAGTGGAGGAGTTGGCGGAGATGAAGGCGGGCTTGAGATGCGTCAAGGACAGCAGCCAATGCAGGAGGTTTTGGTTCATGACTTGCTGAGTGGGACCTAGTGAGGTAAGAGTTCTCTCTTCTCAGTATAACTAATGAACTACCGCCTGTGAGAGATGGTGGATCCTCACCCCCTGGTCTCTCATGGTGGCAGCAGTGGGACTGAAGAGGCGTCTTATGGAGTGGCTTCATTGGCAGTAAACATTGGCAAGTTGGCTGGAACCAGAGGACTGTGTCTGACCACACATGATCTACCCCCCAGAAATTGCCAGTGTAACTCAGGGACCCTTTGCAGGTGAAGTGAAAGCTGACTTTATAAAGGAAGTGAGGGGCTTGGGCAAGAAATAAGATATTTTATAATTTACCGTTACTACTACAATATGATTTGTTTCTACTATGCTGGTAGAATTTGAGGAAATTTAGGTTAAATATATTAAACAATTGTTCCATAGGCAAATGATGTGGTAGTTTGGCCAAACATTCAGATAAGAAGCATTCTCTGATTTGGGTTTTTTGTTCGTTTTTATCACTTCTGTCACCTTCTTTTTTCTGGTAAGTTTCATGCTATAAACCTAAATTGTTTCCTTAATTTCCCTTTCTCACCTGTCGTTTCTAACCTAACTCACACCAGCACAGTTTCCTCACTTTTTGCATTGACACATTTAAAATCACTGGGTTGGTTTGTTTTATTTGACCAAACCTGACGGCACTGAATTTCTTCCCAGATCCTTGTGCAAATATTATGCAGACTGTTATAGCAGATCGTCACTGAAATCCCAGGTAGCACACATGGCCCTTAAACACTCTCCCTTTGCAGCTGTTACAATCATAAGAGACAACAGTCAACATAAAATAAGTGGACATAAGTAAAAAGTCAGCAAAGGGCCCAGCCTCAGGGTTTGTGACCCCTATCACACTTGGAGCTGTGTGAGGCAGCATGTTGTGTAACCACTCTAAGCCTCAGTTTCCCCATCTGCAGACTGAGGCTAACACTTTCTACATCATAGGGCTACTGTGAGGGTTAAATGAGAGTACGTGATCACAGCCCCCAGCTGCAGCAACACGTACAGAGGTTCAGGGAAGAAAGAGTCCCTTACAGTGCTGTGCTCGAGGTATGAAATTCCATCTTCTAGGTCAGGATGATAGTGGAATCCATTGTGAATCAACCCTGGGAGGAAATGCACTGGGGCCCCCTAAAAATAATACTAAAGAATTTTGGTTTCTGTCCTTGGACAAAATGGCCTTTTGCGGACACTTCAGTATAAGAAAGCAGGGAATGCCACACTTTGAAACATACAGATGCTGTACCATTAGGTCCTTGAAAAAGCTAGGGAATTTGGTGGGGTAAAGGGGCTACAGTTCATGGGGTCACAAAGAATTGGACACATGTGAGTGACTAACATTTCCTTTCACTTTACTTACAAGTAGCACTCAATAGAATTCTAGCAACTTCTAGAATCAAGGAGTCTGCTATAGTTGAAATAGTATGAGGCAGATACATTTTCTGAGGTCAAATTCTGGCTCAGTGATGCACTAGTCACACCATAGACAAATTTTACAAGCTTCCTAGGCCTTGTTCTCTTCTGTACCAAGAGGCCAGCTGTCTTGCAAGGTTGTTTTGTAGGCTTAATCACTCTTGCTAACCTATATAATAGGTGCTGGGTAAATCTTGGTTTCTTTTCCATTGTGTTTTCGCCTTTTAAGTTCTACACCGTTATATTCAGTATACATTAACTGAAAACTAGAATATGAGAGTAAAATGCATTGTAATGTTCCAGGAAGACATTGGTGAGTTTGAGCTTTTCTTCTTTGCTTAATAAATTAGCAGGAATTAGAAATTCTTTTGAGACTTCTAGACAGAAAAGAATAATGAACCAAATTATTCTTCTTTGTTTGCATGGCCATCCTTTGAAGAAAGAATTGCTAAAATATTAACAAGCTGCTTTGGTGAAGTTCTTGTGTGTCATGGTATATGGGTGGTACTATTTACTGAGTGGCAACTGTGACAAGCACTGGACTGAGTAACTTATATAAATACTTCTGACCTTCACAACAACCTTGAATTCAGATTCTGTTTTTGTTTTTAAGTGTATGTGCTGTATGTGCTGTCACTTCAGTCATGTTGGACTCTTTGCAACACTACGGACTATATAGCCACAGGGCTCCTCTGTTCATGGGATTCCCTAGGCAGGAATACCTGAGTGGGCTGCTGTGCCCTCCTCCAGGAGAATCTTCCAGACCCAGTGATTAAACCTGCATCTCTCATGTCTCCTGCAGTGGCAGGTGGGTTCTTTACCATTAGCGCCACCAGAGCTTACCTGGTAGCTCAGGTCAGTTCAGTTCAGTTACTCAGTTGTGTCCTTTGCGACCCCATGAATCACAGCACACCAGGCCTCCCTGTCCATCACCAACTCCCAGAGTTCACTCAGATTCACATCCATTGTGTCAGTGATGCCATCCAGCCATCTCATCCTCTGTCATCTCCTTCTCCTCCTGCCCCCAATCCCTCCCAGCATCAGAGTCTTTTCNACCAGTCTGTTGTTCCATGTCCAGTTCTAACTGTTGCTTCCTGACCTGCATACAGATTTCTCAAGATGGTAAATAATCTGCCTGCAGTGTGGGAGACCTGGATTTGATCCCTGGGTTGTGAAGATCCCCTGGAGGAGGGCATGGCAACTCACTTCATTATTCTTGCCTGGAGGATCTCCATGGACAGAGGATCCTGACAGGCCCCAATCCATGAGGTCACAAAGAGTTGGACACAACTGAGCGACTAAGCACAGCACAGCAGCCACCTGGGAAGCCCCTTTAAATCGTGTACTTTTGAGCAAATCAGTATATCTCTCTGACCCTCCATTTCCTCATCAGCACAGAATAATAACCTCTATGTTACTGCTATGATCTGAATGTTTGTGACCTCCTAAATCGGCATGCTAAAATTTGAATACCCAAAGTGATGGTGTTAGGAGGTTGGGGCCTTTGTAAGATGATTAGGTTATGAGGCTGGAGCCCACATGAATGGGATCAATGCCCTTATAAAAGAGAGCAGAAAACCCCTCACTCCTGCTATTTGAGGATGCAGTGAGGAGGTGCTATGAACCAAAAAGTAGGTTCCCATCAGATACTGAATCTGCCAACACCCTGATCTTGAGCTTTCTAGCCTCCAACACTGTGAGCCATAAATCTCTGCTGTTTGTAAGTCACTGAATCTAGGGTATTTTGTTACAGCATCCTAAATGGACTAAACTGCTTGCACATTGTGAGAATCAAATGAGATAATGCCTGCCAGAGTGCTTTTGTAAACTGTCAAGTACTCTGTAAATGTTAGTTATAGTTATGAATTAAAAGAACCATTGGGAACAGAAATCTGGGCTATTTTGATGTCTAAAAACCTGTAGCCCTGCTCATCACTCTAGTTGAGAGCAGTACAGGAAGGGGCTAATCTTTGGGGATGGTTTCTACTCTATTCTAGATATTCAGTGAGAGCTTTGGCACACAAGTGACTGGAGTCCTGGGCATCAGTGGTAGCCTCTTTTCTAACTTCCTTTGTCTTCAAGTTGTCATTCTGAGAGCCTCAGTGTATATGAAAAATGCAGTGCAGGGCAGAACGACACGCATAGCAATCTAAACTCCAGCATCACAGTCCATCACAGGAAGACTGAGCACCACCACATCAAAATACCCAAGTGCTTCATTTTTAATAACGTTTTTTTTTCCCTTAAGAAAAATGTCCGCGAGATAACATCTCTTCTCTGCCTGTTTCATGATGTGTGTGTATGTTCAGGACAAAAAAGGAGCCCGCTTTCTCTTGAACGGGATGCTTATCCAGTTATTTATTTATTTGTTTGAGAAAATTGTCATCCAGAGCACTTCAATCAAGTCTCCTTTTGGATTTCCCTCCCTGGTGCCTGCTCAGCCAGGCGACATGCATGCCACTTCAGATTGCTCCTAACTAAAGCATCAGCACCCTTGCTGCAGCTTGTTTTCTTTCATCCATTTCTGGGTGCTTTCAAAACCCTGGCATTGATGGTATGAGAGGTGAACTTTTCCCTTTCTCAGCTTTGGGATAAAATATGCTTTGCCTAAAGCACGCTCTGAGCATTTTCCTTTGTACCTTCACGATGGAAAGAAAGAGCTAGAAACAGACTGACAGACCCACATGGGCATGTTCTTGGCTAACCCAGGAATAAGCTGGTGCCTTTGTGATACTGCTGAAAGAACTGTCATCCTCCTAACGCAGGATCGGGGATGGGGGTGGCTTTCTCTCAGGATGGGGCCGCAGGGTGACTGCAAGCTTACGCAACAGTGAGCTGGCTTCCACGGTTACGACAGTCGGGCTTGTCTCTCTTGCTTTCAGCCTTCATTACTCCAAAGTCTGATGCTTCTTCCTTGGAAAATTCTATTGCATCCACCCTTTCTTATCCGTTTCTAGTAATATTCTGGTCCAGAGTCTTGTTCGCCTCATGACTGAATAACTGTAATGGCCTTTGCTGTGTCTCCATTTCACCAGTTTCTTTCTCTCTTTCCCAATTTGTCATGAACATTTACTTTCAAACCAAGGCTTCAAAAGCACGACTTCACACTCCTGCTCCCAGGCCTACAACAGCTTTCTGTTGCTTTTCAATTAAACTGATGGTCCTCTGGCTCACTTTCAAAGTCCCTCCTGGAGAAGAGGTCTCACATCTGCTGAAGATCAAGGTCCAGAGTCTTGGGTTCCATTCTTGGTTTTGCCAGATTCTGGCTCTGAGTCTTTGGGAAGGTCGCCTCACACCTCTGGAATCTCACCTTCGATATTTATAACATGAAGGAGGTAGACAAAGCTGGTGGTCTAGAGGAAATTGCAGAGTCCAGAAAATCTCCCCTGTGTGTCAAACGGGGATAGTACAAGAACATTTTCTGGAATCTTTGCAAGAAATGGAGTAGGTATTCATACCACTCCTAATGGAATTTGTCTACACTGGAAACCGGAAAGATGGAATAGTGGAAGGGAGAGGGCAATATACTGATAAGCACAGACTCCNCTGGTGGTCTAGAGGAAATTGCAGAGTCCAGAAAATCTCCCCTGTGTGTCAAACGGGGATAGTACAAGAACATTTTCTGGAATCTTTGCAAGAAATGGAGTAGGTATTCATACCACTCCTAATGGAATTTGTCTACACTGGAAACCGGAAAGATGGAATAGTGGAAGGGAGAGGGCAATATACTGATAAGCACAGACTCCAGTGATGTGGTAACTTTCATTCTCAGCTTCTCAAGGCCTGAGACTGAAGCTCTGTATGTATGAGATATTCTGCATTGAAGTTCTAATGTGGTAATTGCAGCTTTTACTTGTAAGGAAAAGAATTAAATCTGTCATCTGAAATAACTTCCTACACTGCCTATATATTATAATTTTGCCATAGAACCATCGCTTACTTAAAAAATAAATAAAATGGAGGCTGTAGTAGCTATTCTGGGGTCTGTCTGCCTTTGCCCTGAGAACTGTAGTGTTTCTTTCTCATTTCCCCCATCTCTCCCTTCTTCCCTTCTTTCCTCCTTTTATCCACATTTTGGTTTGAGATAGAAACATTCAAGACTTGAGAAATTTAAGCGCCCTACTTACTTGAGTCATATAAACTCTACTATATTATGTCTGTAAAGTCTCTTTGGAAAGGGCTCATGCCCTCCAAGCAAAGTTCAGATGTCTGGGAGCTCTACCCAGACTTGCTTTCTGGGGCAAGGGTTAGAGATGGAGAAGGGGGGATTGTATAGAAACACTGGGACTTTGGCAAGAGGCCAGACAAAGGGAAAAGTATTGATGATAAAATGAGCAGATGCAGCAGTTTTCTGCATGGGAGTGAGGGTCTTCCCGATATCATCACTAAAAAAGAGGGTATTGGGTTTATGTCTGTAGCCAGAGGGAACTTGTTCAGCTATTTTATTGTTGTTTAGTTGCTAAGTCATGTCTGACCTGCGACCCCATGGACTGTAGCCCACCAGGCTCCTCTGTCCATAGAGTGTCCAAAGGAAGAATACTGGAGGGGATTGCTATTTCCTTAGGAGGCATTTTAAAAAAGGTAATCCTGAGGTATAATGTAGTTATTCAGAAGCATTTTTTTTTTTTTTTAAGTATAAGCTTTAGTGTAACATTCTAGGAGCAGTGGACAGGCGTGAGTTTAACCTGGGCAGCATCAGAAAACAAGAATGCAATTTTCGTTAGGGTTATGTCTCTCATAATCTTTACTGTGCCTCCCCTCTACCCCTTCACCACCCCAGCCTTCAGCCCAGTTTCTCTGCTTCTTTCCCTAGTCTGAAAAGACGTTTCCATTTTTTCTAGCTGTTCCGGTTTATAACCTGTAGCCGTCTTTGACAGTTTTCCTTCACACCCCATATTTAATTTGTCAGCAATCTTTACCTCCAAAATGTGCCCAGAATCTGACCGCTTCTCATCATCTCCACTGTTCACCCTTTCATGTGAATCCTCGTCACCTCTCAAATAAATTATTGTAATAGCCTCTCAACCTGTCTTTCAGCTTCCGTCTTGACATCAGTCAGTGTATTCTTAACATTAATTCTGCTAAAGCTTAAATTAGATCACTCCCTCCCCTGGCTTCCTATCTCACCCTAAACAGAATCCCATGTCCCTCCAAGGGTTTACATGCGGATTCCTTACACACAAATATTTCTGTGACCCTCTGAATTTATCTGTGCCCTCTGCAGTCACCCACTCAGCCACGCTGACTGTGCTGTTCCTTTTAAATGCAGACATGCCCCTGTCTCATAGTCTCTCACTTGGCCTCTTCTGGAACAGTCTTCCCCCAGATGTCCATGTGACTCAGTCCTTCACCATCTTTAGACCTTTACTGAATTGATTGCTTCTCCACAGGGTTTCCTGGCCAGTGTACACACTGCTTCTGATCTTCTAGATCCCTTTCCTTTTTTTTTCCCCTTGGTATCATACATCAACATCTAACATATTACGTATCTTATTTTTCATGGCCATTATTAGTCATCTATGGTAGAATATAAGCTCCTTGAGAGCTTATCATCTCTTCTTGTAATCCATTTTGTTCTCTGCTGTATCTCTAGCATATAGAACATTATCTGGTGCATGGGAGGCAATCAGTAAGCATTTTTGAATGAATGAATGAATGGTTGCTCACCAATTTTGCTTTCTTTTTTCCTTAGTAAATAACATTCAGCTACTCGAGGAGTTTTCAGGCTATCCACTGCCTCAAATCTGCAGGGCTCTTGATTTTAAATATTGGAGTTAAAAATGGAAAGCCAGGTATGAACACATGCAAACACACACAGAAACGGCCCTAACTCCCTGGTTGTGCCACTCGCTATAATGATGTGGATGAAATGTCAGTTGCTAACAGACCTAAAGCCTGGAAAACCGCAGATGGCTGATGGACTCTGTTGAGTCGTCGTCGTCCTCTGCCGAGAGCCAGCGTGAAGAATCCCACCCGTGACAAGGTCATACAGCAGAGATTCCCCCTGAGTTTCCCTGAGAATCTACACCCCCAAAATAAGGAAACCAAAATACGCCTGCTGCCAGGAGCCAGTGTGGGAATCCCACCCGTGACAAGGTCACGTGGCAGACTCAATGGGCAAGGACGATTCGAGTCTCAGAGTTTCCCCCTGGTATTTCCTGAGCATGTACCCCCCAAAATAAAAATTTGCCTGACATTGTACTTTTCCCATTCTTCTGACACTCTCTGGAAAAAGTTAATTCAGGCTTTAGTCTTCTGCCTTTGAAAGGAGTGTTTCAGCTCAACCCCCTCTGATAACGCTCTAACTTAAATGCTCTCATTTGCCTAACAGGTTCCCCGGATCTTTTGCAGCTTGTGAATTGCTTACAGCCCCCAACTGCGAGGGGCATGAAGCTTAAGTATCTTAAAGTTACAGAGCCTTTTTTAAGAGCTAAAAAAACATATTGGTGACAGGATTTCATTGTTGACTCAATGATTGCTGCCAGACCTCCTTATTCTTTTTTTGGGCACCTGGGAGGATGTTAATCAATGTAAATGGGATATGGAAAAATATGTATAGTAGTTTTGATGTTAACAACACAAATAAGTCTTCTGGTTAACAAACCATTATCAGAAAAGGGTCGTAAAATGTTAATTGGCCCTTTTGGCCTGAAGATGATGTAAATCACCTAAGGCTTGTGTATACAACTAGCTATGCAGAGAGAAAAGCCCGGTTTTGATGAGTCTAGGCTGCTAACACTGTATAATTTTGTATTACCCCTTGATCTCTATGTATCAAAAAAGGTATAAAAGGCCTTGAAGGACAATAGGGGCCAGGGCCAGTCATTGGGAGGACTGGTTTCCCCCGTGTCTCTTTCTCTCTCTCCCTCCCTCTTACTCTAATTTCTGGCTGAATTCCCATCTGGGGTGTGGAGGCTTGCCATGTCTACTTACTTGCCCTGGCTTCTAAGATCCACGCGAGGGGGTGCCCAAGGCAGGGCACTCCCCGATATTCAAGAGGATGCCGGTGGCCCACATAGATGGTGCAAACCTCTTGTCTTGAGGTTTTATTGGCTCTCCACGTAAACCAAGTTATTCAGCCTCTTTTCTCCACTTAATTTTCCTACTATACTATTATTTCCTAATCTAATCTTATATTTCTGAATAAATAAGTTTTGTCTTCGCCTATCCGTCTCCCCTTCAAATCACCCTGGATCCACCGGGGCTGGACCTCGGCAGTCCTCCTCCTCCCAGAGCAAGGTCTACAGGGCAAACTGTCAATAAAAAGATACCTGGTCCTTTAGCTTTTTCCTGCTGCCATTTAGTCATGACAGACCTGAAGAAAGAGGCTGGCAGAAAATGCAGGACTTTGACTGCACAGGTGCTATTCCTAGCATCAAATATGACAAAACTCTCAGGGTCTCTGCATGTGTAGGCTGAGAGGAACGGGGACTGTGTTATGAAGCTGGCTTGATTGTTAAAAAGTTGATTGGTTTAAGTCAGAGTTCATTCTCAGGCTCAAGTTTTCCTTCTGTTTAGTGGAGAGGGAAGTGACTTCAGGAATCCTCATGTTCAGCTCTGTGACTTTATGAGAGTAAACTGAGGCCCTGAAATTTTAGATGATTTTCCTAGGTTGAATAATGAGGTGCTCTTGGGACTAGACCCAGATTCTTCTCAATGCTGGTCCTGGGATCATCTTGTGATACTATTTGGCCTCCTTGCCCTGTAATACACCTCTCAGGAGGTGGAATGCAAGGGTTTTAGGGATGGCCTATATAGGCCTGCCCCACAGGGAGGCATCCACATCTTCTCCCTGCTTCCTGAACTCATGAGAGAGAGAGATTGTCAGCTTCTGTCAAGGTGGCAGAAAAAAGGGTGAGTAGCTAAAGGGAGGTTTGGGCAAACTCATGGAAGGGAAGGCTCACGCTTTGAAGAACTCAGATCTTCAGAACTAGAATAGTCAGTAGTTAGAATCAATTGTGTGGTTCTGCTTCAATAGGATGATTTAAACACCCATTTGTTTAAATACCTATGTGCAGGGTTCAGTGGAGACACTCAGTCATGCCTCTGATGGGAACAGAAGATTCAGCAGCAGACAGGCCTTTGGGTGCACGCAGGGCAGGGAGACACCTCCAGGTCAGGACTCCTGGTTATCCTGGGAGAATGAATATGGTGTCCAGCACTGACTAGGGCTGCCATGTCCCAAGACAAATGTTATTTGAACATTTTAAACATTATGGGTCTGTGTTTTTGATTGTAAAGGATAGGTAAATATAAACATGAGATGATGTATTATTTTAAAAAACTTTATTTTATGACATTCCTGGGTATTAGGTATTAGGTATGTATTCCCTGACATACCTACAAGGCTCTGTACAGTGTGATTGGGTAGATCCTACCAAGGTCACACTTCAGGAAGTTCAGTAATGTAAAACCTGGATGTCTTAAAATGTTTAAATTTAGGAGATTAGAACTGGTTTATAATTGCAGGTCTTCAAGAGGGGAAGAATTCTTTCTTTTTTTTTGTTGTTGTTTCTCCTTTTCCTTACACTGCTGTCACTTTCCTTTCTTAAAACCTTTATTTAAGCTGTGTTATAAACTCTTTTTCTCCCCTGTCCATGATGTCTTGAAATGGTTAACAGCAGTGTCTTGGGGTCTTTCTTCCTGAGTCCCTATCCTGGATGTGCCGCTTGGGCAAATGACTTAGTTGCTTAATACCTAGTTGCTTTATCTGAAAGTGTGGATAATAGTAGAGCCTGCCCCAAAGGGTTGCTATGAGGACTAAAATAGATTATGATATAGTGAGACACTGAGAGCCATGCCTGACATCCTACATACACATACACATAAGCCTAGTTACTTGTCTTTATTGTTATTATGTCTGGAGTCTCTGCTCTCATTTTTGCTATCTGTCCTTGGAATATCCTTTAACCTCTGATCCTCAGCAGCCAGGAGGGCTCAGACTCCCTGATTATTCCAAATAGCTGGCCTTGACCAGCTAGTGAATGGCATACACTGACCTTCCTTCTGCTTTCTTGATAGCTACTCTGTCAGTGCAGAGAAGCCCAATTCATTTCAATCCAGTCCAATCCAGTTCAATTTAACTCATCAGTTTAACTTAGCGGAAGTCATTCATTTCATTTATTCAGAAATATCTCTTGAGGTCTAAGACATGCTTGATACTTTCCAGACCTAAGACAGCTAGAAATGAGGCATGGGAATCCTTGGTTTTGAGAATCTTACAAATATAAAGGCTTCAGTAGCTTCACATCTTTCTAAGTGGAAAGAAAATGAGACAGACTCTATCCCCTTAGGGGTTTAAAGAAGTTTTCCTTTAAACAATCTTGAGGGGAAGCAACATGGAGTCAGTCTCTAGGAAATGCAATTCTAATATCTAAGTGGTTCTAATTATTCCCTCCTCAAGGCAGGCAGTTCCTAAAGGCTGGCAAATCTTCCCTGCAGGCTGCAGTAGACAAGCTATTCAACTTTGGTGGAAACAAGATGTGGCTGTTGCAGGGTTCAGACAACAGCAAAATAAACAAAGCCCCAGTTATGATTTGAGGGAGGTAGACCAAGCTTTTCTATTTAGTTAAAAGGAATTGATTTCCCCTGGAGTGTCACTTACAGCATAATGATTATTGGAAGGGAGACAGCTTAACAGAGTGGTGCAAAAACAAAAGGAGTTGGGCCGCATGTTGGTCAAGTCAGCTGATCCTTGACTGCTCACCTTCAAGGCAGAGTTAGAAAAATACAATAAGAAAACTGAATGTAATAAAAACCCAGGACAGTTTTGGAAATTGTATGCTCTCTAGCAATTTTGTGTGAATTTTTATACAAGCACTGTTTTTTATGAGTTATATAAAGTGTTATGAAATAGAAAAAAAAGAAAAATACAAGAAATGGGGAGGCAGACTATTTGGAAGATTTTCTTGATATTTCTTGTTTTATGCTCAGTTATTTATCTCCCCCCTTTTTTATTTTTGAAAAGCAAAGTGGGTTGGGGATCAACAAACAAAACTGTTAATTTCAGGTTGTTGTTGGTTTTAATCGGTTAGTCATGTCTGACTCTTTGCAACCCCAAGGACTGTAGCCCTCCAGGCTCCTCTGTCCATTCTAGGAAAAGTTATCTAGACCTAATTGGGGTCTATTTTGGTGAGTCCAATGTTTAAGTCTCTCTGAAGGAATTATTAATTTTAGAAACATAGTTTTAGATCCAAAGATCACCTGTGACCTCAGCTTGTCCCTACTCAATAAAAACTGATTCTATTTGAAAAGACTTCTAATGACTTAAGTAACTTGTATTTCTTAACTGCAAAATAAAGTTGGGTCTAATTTGTTCTGCATTCAGTCAAAAGATTTTTAAAACCATTGAATACACTTCACTAAGTTTCTCTGAACCATGCCTTGGTTCTTTCTATTCAAATCTCCACTATCTATTAAAACAGAACTTCATTTCTCCCCCTACTAGATTTTTGAATTTGGAGATGTGGAATGGAAATGCTCCAATTTCCCCCACTCTCACCCAAGTGCTGTGCCTGGCACATTTTTGAAAAAGGAAATTGATAATTCAGAAACAGTACTATATCCTTTAGGAAAAAAAGCTTTTTCTTTGATTTATGGCTGTTGGATTAGCTCTGCAGATGTTCTTTCTACCTACTAAGAATCTTCCCTCACTGTTGCATATTTAAATCTTTTATGTCCAGCACATGTCTGACCTCTTCAAGGAAGTGGCCTTGTTTGTTTATTGCAAGCACAGGTACCTCTCCCTTCAAGGAATTTCTACAGTAGTTACATTTTGTCTTGCGTTTCCTGTCCTTATCATGTTATCACATGATCAGTTGAAAAGCCTTGCTCACTTTTTCTGATTCTGTGTGTGTGTCTACTTGCTTCAGATCCGTGAAGAGAGTCTATCTGTCAGGGCTGCAAGGCTGACTCTTATATCCCAGCAAATGGCTGTACACACAGGAAGTGTTCAATAAAGATGTGAGGCCAGGAGCAGCAGGTCGTGGGTGATGTACTGCTTTGTTTAGGGTCTCAATGATTTTTTGGGGGGGAAGATGCTGAACTCAGGGTTTTGATATACTTTTGGCTTGTTTGCCATTTGATACAACTGCATGCTCCCTGTTGCTGAAATTACTTCTGTCAAATGGTCAGGACTGTCAATACACAGGGAGAAGGTCATTTTGTCTCTAGCCTGCTCAGGAGAAAAAAAAAAATCTGTTTTTCTCTTTTGATCTAACAAAGCAAAGCAACTCTGGAAAGCATCCTTTCAGTTGTAATTCCATTTCCACCTGTTTTGCTCACCATATCACAATGTTTAAGAAACTGTTATGGCTGTCAAGAAGAGCAATTAGTGGCCTTATTTGGTGGATGATAGAACCATTACTATTCACCAGACCAAATTTAGGACATGTGTACTAAATTATTTAAAGCTAATAATGCACGTGAAAGACATTAAAGTTAAAAATGGGATGAAAAACTTCAGGGTGAAAACATCCATTTCCTCCTGGCATGCCCAACTATTCTCCTTTGTTCAAGGGCACGAGAACTTCAGAGATGATAATTCTGGGTACCTCACTGTTTTTCTGCTTTCGGCCACAACCTGCTCCCCCTTTGCGTTGTTTGATTAAGAGCGTAGAGGGGCGGGACTTTCCTGGTGGTCCAGTGGCTAAGTCTCTGTGCTCCCAATACAGTCTCTAGTCAGGGAACTAGATCCCACATGTTACAACTCAAAAGTTTGCACTCCACAAACTAGATATCCCTCATATCACAAGACCCAGCGCAGCAAAATATATGTATATATAGGATCTTAGCTCCCTAGCCAGGGATGGAAGCCATACCCCTTGCATTGGATGGCAAAGTCTTAACTGCTGGGGAAGTCCCTAATACATATATATTAGGGACTGGTCAGGGAGCTAAGATTCTACATGCCTCATGGCCAAAAAAACAAAAACATAAAACAGAAGCAATATTGTAACAAATTAAATAAAGCCATCTATTCAAGAATATCTGTGAAAGTCCGGTTAACAAAGGCAAGAGTATGTTACTTAAATCAAAAGTACTGCCTCCCTTGCCCCTCCCACTTCAGAGAAGTGGAGATGCTGGTATTTCAGAGTGCTACAGTCAAGAACACAGGGTTGCCTCTCCTCCCAGCTTCGAGTTGGAGGGCTTTCTTCCAGGAGAATCAGGACTTCAGCTTTTCTTACTTTGCCTCCAGTGGCCTGTTGCTGAGGTTGAATGCTAGGCAGGGGTGGTTGGGAAGTGGGGCTCCTTCTTTTATACCAAGGCATACTTGTGCATCAGAGGCTGTCTTGGTACAGCCTGCTGGGAATGCTAGGAATCCAAATCTCTTGCTAGGGCTCATGACGTGGTGGTTCCAAGTCAAGCCTGATTGGTTGCTACCCTACCTTCCTTCAAGTGTTTAACTCCTGGAATGAGGGTCTCAGACGTTTACCTTTGAATCCACTCCTGGCTCCAGAGCCCTGGCTGAGATTTTGCATAAAGTGAAAAGCAGACTGTGAAACACATATCTGGTATTTTCTTCCCAAAGAACTGACTTTATTTGCAACAGAGGGTGGAGAAGTTTAAGCCTGAGAGCCATCTCAAGAACAGTAAAGCTATAGTAAAGGCAGTTGGGATATTCATGGATCTGATAGACATATCAGTTCAGTTCAGTTCAGCCGCTCAGTCATGTCCGACTCTTTGCGACCCCATGAATCACAGCACTCCAGGCCTCCCTGTCCATCACCAACTCCTGGAGTTCACTCAGACTCACGTCCATGGAGTTAGTGATGACATCCAGCCATCTCACCCTCGGTCGTCCCCTTCTTCTCCTGCCCCCAATCCCTCANCTTGCTTTTTCCATGATCTAGCGGATGTTGGCAATTAATGTAGGACAATTAGTTTGCAGGAGAGAACCAGGGGAAATAAAACAGCTGGAAGGAGCCCCCCTGGGGTCAGAATGAATATCAAAACATTGACTTCATCAATGATTTATTTGAAGGAGCCACAATTTGATTGAATTAGTTTATAAAGGAATTTATGCCCCAGGGAATTTTTGAAAATAGTAGCATAGTCTGACTGCAAGTAGTAAAGTTGAATATCTGGGTGTGGTCAGGGAAAGAATAGATGACAGCCCTGCTAATACCTTGTCTTCCCAGGGTGACCATGGGCATCTTCAAAGTTGTGCCTTCCTGAGAATCAACGTCAAAGGCTTTCAACAAAATAATCTAGCTAGTAGCCACTAAACAGCAAACTAACAGATAATGCTCGTATGTCATGGAAGTGGAACCAGTACCCAGAATGCTACAATAGATTGTCTGAAATGTTCCCGGGGTGGGGGGGTGGAAAGTGGAAAGATAAAAGAGTAAAAAATTATTTGAAAAAATAATGGCTGAAAATCTTCTAGATTTACTGAAAGCATCTAGTAAGCTCGATATTATTAGAGTAGAATATTCACAAAGAAACCCATAAACAGACACATTGTAGCAAAAACACTGAAAATCAAAGACGGAGAAAATCTTGAAAGCAAGAGAAAAGTGACTCATTACTTACAAAGACCTCTCAATAAGGTTAACAACTCACATCTTGTCAGAAACAATGGAGACTAGAGGTGGTACTGAGATAACATGTCCACGCAAAACCTTACACATAAATGTTTAAAGCTAACATCATTAATAGTCAAAAAGTGAATAACCCAATGTCCATCAACAGATGAATGGATAAACAAAATGTGATTTACCTATGCAAAGAAATATTTTTTCACTATGAAAAGATTATTGATACCTTGAATAAACCTTTGAAAGTATGCGTAATGAAAGAAGTTAGTCACAAAGATCTTATATAATTCCATTTACATGAAAGTTTAGGAAGGTCTGTAAAGACAGTAGATTAGTGGTTTCTTAGGTCTGGGTGTAGCAAAGGTAGGCAGAGGAGTGACAGTTGAAGGGTTAGGTGATAAAAATGTTTTAAAATTGATTATGAAGATGGTTGAACATATCTGTGAATATACAAAATACCACGGAAATGCAAACTTTGAGTAGATTGTATACTGTGCGTTATGTCTCAAGAAAGCTGTTTTTGAAAAGCAAGCAAAGGTAAAAAGAAAATCGTGGTGAAATTCTGATGTTTATACTTCCTTGAATGTGAAGGAAAAGAAGTGAATGTGCTGGACGGTTATCTGTTCTCTGTGGGAGTAGAGAGGAATGTTTTATCACTAAGCCTGACAAAGAAGCTTGGAGATTGAGGACTAAGACAAATCATTTTACTAAGCTTCATTTCTCATACCTAAAACAAGTAAGGGGAAGGAGGAAGTATATGCTCTCTTAAATTCATCTAGCAAAAAATCCTCTGATTTTGGACTTCCCTGATGGTCCAGGGTTTATGACCTTATTACAACTTCTGATTATGTTGCAGCTTATCACTGAAAATGGCCAGTGACATCTACTTTTCAGTCCTCCTCCTATGTTTTCATGATCCCATGCATTCATTTTCTGTCTCTGCCCTCCTTATGAATAGCTACTGAGGAACCAACCCTGCTGAGTGCAGGCCAGGGGTTCAATGCTAGCCCTCAGAGAGTTTTTCTGTTTTGAAATGGCAAGATATTACATAAGTTTGGTATTATAGATGACTCCAGCATTGCATGTACTTCAGCTCTGATGATAAGTTTGGATTGTTTTTCTTTACGGATTGAGTTCAGAGGACTAGGGGGTCCTCTCTCTCTCTTTTCTCATGGTTAATACAAAGATCGGACATTGTCTAATCAGGTATAGCAGGAATCTCAATTTCAGTTCTGACATGCAGCATTGATCGATTCCATTTATCTTATTTCCTAAAATGGGAACAGTAATAGCCACAGTGCAAGACTGTTGGGTGACATACTATAGGAGGCACACAGCATGAGGATAGAGTAGAATTAAGAGGTATCTGTTGCATTCAGTCTCTCCTTGTAATTCCCACTTGTTGAAGGGCCTTTCATTTATTCATTCAATTCGTAAAGGTATTGCACATCGGCTCTGTACGAGGAGCTATTCTACACGTGAGAATCCTTGCTACCGTGAAGCATTAGTTCTGATTTCTAGTTGAGGGGCAGCACACAGATAAAACCATTCACATCACAGTAAGTTTATGGAGGAAAGAGATCATATACTGCAGTATTTGGGGTGCTACTATAGTGCGGGGGTCAAGGACGACCCCTCCAAGGGGTTGGCATTTGGGGAGAGACTCAAGTGGAGAGAGAAAAACATTCTAGAGGGAAAGAAAAGCAAGAGAAAATTTTCAGGTAGGTATGAGTCTGGTGTGTTTAGAGAGCAGAAGAAGGTCCAGAGCATAGTGGCAATGGGCAAGCGATACATGACGTGCACTATGCCCGTGGGAAGGCTGGCAGGTGTCAGATCACAGAGTATCTTATAGCCATGACAAAGCATGTAAGCACCATGAGGGAAGAGACTGTTTGTTTTGCTCACTACTGGACCTCTGACACCTAGAACAATGCCTGTTATAATAGATATGTGGAAACAGTGTCAGACTTTATTTTTTGGGGCTCCAAAATCACTGCAGATGGTGATTGCAGCCATGAAATTAAAAGACACTTACTCCTTGGAAGAAAAGTTATAACCAACCTAGATAGCATATTCAAAAGCAGAGATATTACTTTAAGGTCCGTCTAGTCAAGGCTGTGGTTTTTCCAGTAGTCAAGTATGGATGTGAGAGTTGGACTGTAAAGAAGGCCGAGCACCAAAGAATTGATGCTTTTGAACTGTGGTGTTGGAGAAGACTTTTGAGAGTCCCTTGGACTGCAAGGAGATCCAACCAGTTCATTCTGAAGGAGATCGGCCCTGGGATTTCTTTGGAAGGAATGATGCTGAAGCTGAAGCTCCAGTACTTTGGCCACCTCATGCGAAGAGCTGACTCATTGGAAAAGACTCTTATGCTGGGAGGGACTGGGGACAGGAGAAGAAGGGGACGACAGAGGATGAGATGGCTGGATGGCATCACTGACTTGATGGACATGAATTTGAGTCAACTCTGGGAGTTGGTGATGGACGGGGAGACCTGGTATGCTGCGATTCATGGCGTCACAAAGAGTTGGACACGACTGGAGTGACTGAACTGAACTGAACTGATGAAACGTGGATTGAAAAAAGTTTATTCTGAGTGAAATTCTAAGTAATTGTATACCACCTTCTTTTTCAAAGTCTTTCTAGCTGCTGTGTGGAAATGGATTTAAATGGAACTAGGGGACAGATATGCTGGGGACTACTGTACTAGCCCAGGTGAGAGAAGATGGTGGCTTGACCTGGGGTGGTGGTAAGGAAGGTGAGAAGTGGAGGCATTTGAGCTGTATTTTGGGGGTCTAATCCCCAGCACTTGGACTTGATTTACGGCAAGAAGTTGGTGATATAGGCATTAACACAGATGATGAAGCCTGGGAGAGTAGATTCTGAGGGGTTAAGGAGAGGGCGATTAAGTGTACTATTTTCTGCTTGCTCGTTTTGAGGTGCTGGCAAGAGATTCAGCGAGATGCCAAGGTTTCAGCTGGGTATTGCTTGTCTGGGGCTCAATGAAGAGGTCAGATATGACACATGAATTTTGAATATAGCTAGTATTTAAAGCCATGGGGCCAATGAGATTACTGTTGAGAGAATATAGATTCATGAGGAAGAGGGTCTGGAGGAGCCTGGGGCGCTTCATCACTTAGAGACTTGGTAACGGAGAAGGTCAAGGTCTGGTGTGAGACATAAAAGGAAAACTAGTGTGATGTCACAGAAGCTGGCGGTCAAGGAGAAAAGTGTTTCAAGCAGGGGGATGGTTATCTGTGGTCATCTAATATTCGGGTTTTTATCTGAAGCATAATATAACTACTAAGTAAAACATACCAAAAATAAAGTTTATTGATACCTGTGACAAGATAATTTTTAATGCAACAGTGGGCATTGGATGGATTGAATAATGAATGGGGATTCCAGAGAAGAGAAGGCAGAAGAAACAAACAACTAACTATTGGTTTCCTCTTGAAACACCACTGAGAAGACAAGAAGGGGATTTCTTTTCTTTCTTTTAAAGCCATAAGGGCAGAGGAACAAGAGCAACAAGACTTTGTAAAGACCATGGAGGATTGTGGCTGATACTACTACAACCAGCATCTCTTGGAGGTGATTGGAAATGTAGAAGCTCAGGCTCCTCCTCAAACTTACTGAGTGCGAATCTGCACTTTCCCAGTACATTCCTCTGACTGGCTTGCATATTTAAAGTTGGAGAAGTCCTGACTTGGGAGACTCTCAAGCGCAATTCCAAGCCAGTGAGATTTATGCCACGTGATCCCTAAAAACACTCGGGAACTGGAGGCACTGGTGTTCCCAGAAGCAGGACGGGAGGGTGAAGAGGGTTGAGGTGGCCAAACTAAAGAGGGCTCGTAGAAAAGTTGTTTAAAAAGCAGCCATGCTACCCACCTGGGGCAGTCAGGCCAGTGTTCCCTCATAGCTGAGCAAAAACACCAGGTTTATTTATTTGTTTGGCAGTACTGGGCCTTTGTGCTGCACAGAGGCTTTCTCTAGTTGCGGTGCACAGGCTTCTGGTTTAAGTGTCTGCTCTTGTTGCGGAACTCCGGCTCTAGGTGCGTGGGTTTCAGTAATTATGGCTCATGGGCTCTAGAGTGCAGATCTGGTAGTTGTGGCACAGAGTAGTTGCTTAGCAGCATGTGGGATCTTCCGACTAGGGATTGAATCTGTGTCCCCTGCATTGGCAGGCAGATTCTTAACCACTGGCCCACCAGGGGAATCCTAAGGTTTATTCTTTAAAGAGAGCAGATTCTGTCTGAACTGGAGACACTAGGGTCCACTTATGGATACTGGGTGCTGAGACCTCCAGTCCTCTTCCCTAGCCACCAGAGTGCTGGCAGTTAGGGCTTCACCCTCCAGGAAGGGGCTTGGAAGAATCTTCTCCAGGGGTGTTGCCCAGTCCAAGAGGCAAGACAGAGATATTGGCACAGTGATCCCTCAGTTCAGTGGCCCAGCCCTTTCCTTTATTTATACTGCTGTGGCTGTTGTTTTGCTTCTTCTTACCCTATAGCTCTGCTTTCAGAGCTACTTTGTAATTTTCCTATCTGGTTGTCATAACTCTTTGTTCTCTCTCCTCTCATCTCTAATATTTGTTTTGAGGAATCAGATGCCATTCTAAGACTCCATGTTCTTATTGAAGGAACTCAGCAGATTTTCACAGCCAGGGACCTGATAAGCAATTTTGCTACTGTGTGCAGATGACCTCTTTGCTGGTCACCATAAATCTCATGTTTGCTTTTCGTTGCCTTTCCAGTTTGTTTTATAAATTAAGAGTGTTTCTAGTATTTTCTGCTGCTCCTCCCAACCCAGTATATTTACTTACAGAATGTCTACACTACTTACCCATAAAAGAAATGCCAATTAGATGAAGGATTCATTCCTTCCTGCCCTGAGCAGAAATTAGCCTTGGTGGGCATATGGCAATGGCAAGGGTTTAAGTCTGACTCTATACTTGCTGTGATCTGATGATTGCTAGTGATCATTCTTTTGTTTTCAATTCATTTTCTTATTCTAAATACAGCCATACAAAGTAGTTTGGAATTTAGAAGGAAGAGACATTGCTGAGAAATTTAAGAACATTCAAGAATTCCTTGTTTGTGTCCCATTTATGCCAAAGTAGACATTTTTAAGGTGTATCACTTTCAGAAGAGACATCTGGTCTTTGTGAACACGGTGTGGCTAGCAGATTTCATAGATGACATTCAGCTGCTTTGAAGGTAAACATACATGACATGTAAACTCCTTTTACTTATTCTCTCCCAGTGTCTACTTAGTAATATGCAGGAACACAGGAGTTTTGGAAAAAAAAATTGTGAGTTTAGGAAAGAAAACAATGCAGCCTAAGCTTCCACATTTGATGCTGTTTTCCATCTTCTGTACCATTCTCCTCCAGCCCAGCTCAAAGCATCCAGACCCTTGTATTTGCCCAATGTGAAAATTTTGGAAAGTGAAACTTACTAAGTCATGTCTGACTCTTTGTTACCCCATGGACTGTAGCCTGCCAGGCTCCTCCATCCATGAGATTTTCCAGGCAAGAATACTGGAGTGGGTTGCACTTTCCTTCTCTAGGGGTTGCGATTTCCTTCTCTAGGGAATCTTCCTGATCCAGGGATCAAACCTAGGTCTCCCATACTGCAGGGAGACTCTTTACCATCTGAGCCACCAGGGAAGCCCAAGAATACTGGAGGGGGTAGCCTATTGCTTCTCCAGGGGAATTTTCCTGACCCAGGAATCAAACCATGGTCTCCTGCATTGCAGTCAGATTCTTTACCAGCTGAGCTACCAGGGAATCCTAGTCAAACTTATATATTTAAACATCTCCTGGTTGAGCCTTATCATGAACTTGCTGGTGTTCATTTATCATTCTATTTTACTTGAGGTCTGTGTTTTCCTTGTAAAATAAAGCAAGGATCTTCTGACCTTTTACAAAAAAGGGTGTTCTGGAAGTGGCCCTGTACAACTCCTTAAATCCACCCTAGCTGGTCAAAAGAGCAAAGTTAGACACGACAGCCAGATGCTGGTCAAATGTAAAAAGGCAGGTGTCTCCTCATTGACTTTCACTCAGCATCTGTTTCTTCCAGCTCTCACAGTCTGTGATTTCAGATTGCACAAGGCAACTTGCAATTAATTGTCAAATGGGTAGTTTAGACAATGACCATTCTGGGTTCCAAGGGGGATTTTTGTTGTTGTGGGTAAAACTGAGGAAAAGCATGATTGTTGTCACTGTTGGACGCTCTTCTCTTTTAGCAACTCCATGAGAGCAGCCCTGTGCCACCCCTTTTGTCCTCTTCTCCTAAGTGCCCAGCGTAGTGCCCTGCACACATATAATCAATAAATATTTGATGTTGGAAGAAACCTCATGAAAAATGAGCCTTTTTACTTAGCCTCCAAAGCTGAATATATTAAAGTAGAAGAATTCATTTCAGGTTGGAGAAAATAATATTATTTAGGTAGGGGAATATGAGGTATGTTTGAGAGCTGGGAATTAGGAAATAGTCCACAGAAAAAGTGTTGAGAGGATGGAAGATATGAGGGGAAGACAGGAAAGTTAATTTGAGGATAAAATATGGAGGAGCTTAATGTCAAACTTAAGACTTTGAACTTTTGTCCTGAATCTGGACATTCGTGCCTATAGGGAATTAAACCAGAGCCAGGACTCAGAGCAGAGGGTTGAGAGGGGAGAAAGCCGAAGGTGCAGGGGGCTGATTCACAAGCTATTACCCTGAGATGATGAGTAAAGCACAGAGGGAAGCACCTCTGTCTTCCAGGGATGTGATCCTATCTCCTGAGCAAAATTTGCTGGACTTTCTTTGAAGGGACAAGCTATTTTAAATTGGACCCACTCCTGAATTCTAGTGCTTGAGGCTCTGGCCCTTTCTCTTCCACACCCTTCCATTCTAGGATGATTTCCAGTCAGCCTTTGTTTATCTAGTTACAAAGTCACCGTGAGGGCCAGGACCCCTCCAAAATTCTTTGCTTAAGACCCCTCACCAAACTGAAAGCAGTCAGAGACAAGTATCAATGGGGAGGTTTTCCACGTTGCATTTGTAAGTAACAGATGTTCACAGAACTGTCTATTAAGCCTAAGAACCAGAAATTTAGGAATTACAATTATACATGTTGGACTCTGGAGGCCTAGAAGAAACCTACTGGTTTGGGGAAGTTTGGTACCTGAAGATATTTGTAAAAATCAAAGCATTTTAGAATTGAAAGAAATCTCAGCACCAGTTTACTTCTGCCCTTCACCAGTTTACTGATGAATTTTCTCTCCCATATCCTCAGCTGATCTATTTCACTGAAATAGCTGAAATCTTAGGGTCCCTATTTCTTAAAGATTTTCATCAATCTTAGCATTACTGAGATACCAAAATTGGCTTATGCTGTACATTTTCTATTCTTTGTGATTCAGGATTCCGTGATGGCTGTGCGTTGGCTCTTGCTGAAAAAGGCCTGGAAGAGGGTATGAAAGAGAGTGGACACTAGCCACTCTTGAGACTAAAAATATAATCGAGTTCAGGTCTATGGCACAGGTTTGGTTGCTTTACTCAAAAAAATTTTTTTTGCACATCACTTGAAGACTTTCAGATCAGTTGGCATATTCCTTATGAAAGAAAAAGGTTATGGTGTGTTCGTGTCAGAGACATAAAACATGCTCAAGATACTTCAGGAAGAGGTCAGATTAAGAAGAAACATCCATATCTCATTATAATCAGATCTTAAGCAATTAAAAATAATTACTCTCTTTGCTAGGTGACTTTATGGGATATAAAAGTTAGCATCTAGTCTAAATAAAGCTAAATTGGAGATCTTAAATCTAACAGCTCAAAAAAAAAAAAAAAAAGATAGTCCAATAAGCCACAGTAACTGGATAACCCAATTAGTGGTTTCAGAGAAGGATAATCAAACATTAAATGAATTTCCCACATGCTGCCAAGATTTTCTGCCTCTGAAGCTTGGGCTTGGGTAGAGGACTTGGGCGAGGAAGGACAGCACTGACCTTTTGGTAAACAAGGAGATGTTATCACCATCTAGAAGTGCAACTCTACCATCAGACCCTCACTCTTCAACAGCTGATAATGGCTCTGCAAATTACAGCTCTTAGCCAATTCTCAGAGTAGAGTTCATCTGTTACTTTAAAGAATTTTTTCCTCTGCAATATAATTTTTACTTTTTCCCTTTGAAGATACCGCATTCTATAGCTGTTCCTTTTTCTGATTGTCATGCAGGAAATATAAACCTTCCTTACCCCCGCGTGATTAAATTCTAAATGTTGGACACAGACATATCATTTCTCACTAAAGAAGGTGCAGGATTCGGTTTTGAGAGGAAAGATTATGTATGTATTAGCATGAAATCTGTGCTGTTTGTTTCTTTCAAAGAAATATCTAAACAAGGCAGTAGGAGCCTCTAGATAGATGAACCCAGAGCAGTCTGCACAGTGGGGTACTTGGTTCTGACATCTGGACAGACTACAATCATCAAAGCACATATGGGAAATGCAGGAAAGCTAACATTCAGGGTTTGGAATCTGACCTCAGTTGGCAAAAATTGTATTTCTTTGAACACTTTTGCCTGGTTTAAAGTGATTTTGTTTAAGGCGATTTCACTCATCCTTTCAATATTCTTGTTACAAATAGAGAAACAGGTATTATTACTTAAATCAAGAGAATTGAGTGGCATGCCTAAAAGAATATTCAACTTGTAACTTAGTAGACTTTGTTTCAAGTCTATGTGTTTCTCTTTCTGAATAAATTAATGGATTCCAGATTGATATACAGGCTTTTTCTTTAAAACAAACACATAAAAAAAGCAAAGAAAGCAAGGGAACTATCAAATCCTGTAGTAGCTCACCACAAGGGGAGAAATAATTATCTTTTATAAGAATCTTTTCTTCGATACTGAGGAGCAGAGCAAATAAACAGCTGTAATACCCCCTTATTTATTGTGTCGTTTATTCTATATGTAAATAAGGGCCCAGAACCTACCTTGCCTTGAGCCAGGCACAATGACTACCAAGAACGTGTTCACTGCAGTTGAGGAAATAAGACACACGTGAAAAATTAAGGGCAAAGCAAGATTGTAAAATGACCTGCACCAGGGTTCAGAGTACATGAAGATGGAATGGTCAGGAGAGTTTTTATCAAAGAGGCAAACTTTGAGCCAGCTTATAGTAAGTAGTTTGGCTTTCAAGAGACAAAGAGGACCTTGAAGATTATAGAAGCAAGATGTGTAACAGTAGTAACACCCTGGGACACAAACTGAGCTTGAGAGCAAGTCTTTTTCAGGCTTGTGGAGCAGATGGCTCCTGTTGGAGCTGGTTGAGAGGTAAAGTCAGAAAGATGAGCCACCAAATGATTTTGAACTGGAGAATCATGGTGGCTGTGGTGTTTTATGGAGGAAAATGGAATGATGGTGTTTGGGCTGGTTTGGAGAAGACAGAGATTGATAGCAAGGAGATATATTAAGACAATTATTTAATCCAATGTATAGATAGATGTTCAGATTCCAAACAAAGATAATGGCAATAAAAAAAGAGAATTATTGCTTGTAGCAGCATGAAGGGAGTTTATGAAAGTAGTTAGATGTGGGCTTTTGGGAACATGCAACCTACATGATGAGGTGAATTAAACTATCAGCATTCAGCAAATGAAATCAACAGTGGCTTTAGTAGTTTTGTAATCCATTCCTTTCTACATCTCAGAAAGAGAATTGAGATGGCAATGAGATATAGCAGCTTGCTGTGAAGAGAGGGGTCAACACAGGCAGCCTATAGCGTGATCTCATATAGTTCTCCCTGTGCCAAGAATGCCCATCAATGGACTCTTTTCTTCCAGTATTGTGGTCATCTGACCCTGCTAAAGAAAACAATCTGTATCCATAACATCACTGAGACTTAAAATTTCAGGTTTTGAATGGGTGTTCACATTCTTAAAAATTCTAACTCCAGGAAGAATAACACAGGATCAAAGGGTCCCTTCTAGATTCATTGACTGCCTCTATGTGAAGCTGAGCTTCTAGAGTAAGTCTGAAATCAAAAAAATCCTTTGCCTATCATCAGAATGAAACCTGTTCCCTGAGTTCTTGGCAAATATTGAAAGCCCAAAGGAACACCATTTCTTATTCAAAGAGGAAGTGCTCCAGCCACTGGGAGGAGGAGATTATTCTTAAATCAGTGGGATACTATAAACTATGTCAGAGCTACAAAAATCTTTACATCAGTTTTTCAAAGCCTTCTCATTTCCACTGATTCATTTGATCACCCTGAATGCCCTCTGTGGTGTTTTTTTCTCTAGAACTTTACAGATGAACAACAATCCCCACCCCCCACACTTGAGAGGTATTGTGCTGAATGTTTTAATCCTACATTTAATGCCCATGGCAGCTCTGAAAAAGGTACACATTACAATTTCCATGGTACACCCAAAAGCCCACATGTGTAGCAAGAAACAGTCATAGTCTGGGTTAGAACACAGGTCCCTTAGATTCTAGAGTCCATACTCTTCCATCTCTGACTTGTGATAAAGAGTTAAAGGCCCACCTGTGGATATTACTTTAGAATTTCCTCTATTCCTGACCCTGCTCAGCTAGTTGAATACTTTCTCCATGATGCTGTGTTGTCTCAGGCCACCTAAACCCTTTGTTGTTGTCGTTCGGTCGTTCAGTAGCATCCAACTGTTTGCAACCCCACGGACTGCAGCACTCCAAGCATCCCTGTCCTTCACTATCTCCTGGAGTTTGCCTGAAGCCGGAAATATTTAACTACTCTCAGCTATGGTCTGAATCAGAAGTGGGCATTCCACAGACTATGGCCCACATCTGGTTGCTCTCTGTTTTTCTATACAGAGGGGAAAAAAAAACTCCCATCTGGTGAAGAAATGCCAGAAAGCAGACAGCCTAATTTAGCAGGGAGTTTTGAAAAGAGGATATCACTCTAAAATTAAGCCTTGTAAGAGGCTGTCTCTTTTAGTAACTGGTTGACACTGCTTGGTCCCTGGGGAAACATTGGGAAAAGAGAAGGACTGGGAGAGGTAGAAATGTGTGTGTGTGTGTGAACATGTGAGTATGTGTGTGTTGAGTGTGTGCATTGAGGGGCTGTATCTTTTGGTGTTCAGAGCCACCCCACCAAGCAGATTGTATTAAACTTCTAGAAATTAGGAACTTGAGGCTCAAAACAAGTTAAGTAATTGTTAAAAGTAGCTTAGGAGTGACTGACTTCTTAGAGGAGCTCAGGTGCTTCAGTCTTCTCTGTGTTTATAATCATCTCACAAAGCAGACATAGCCGCATTCTTCCCTGCAATCAGTAGTAACTGTCTCATTAAGGCAGTGTCGCCAAAACACAGTGTTGGCCACCTATCTTCCCTGCTGCTACCTCTGGGAAGGAATGGAGAACTTGTGATGTCAGGGGAAAAAGGAGCAGGCAGAACCAACTCAGCCTTGCAGCTGTTTGTCCGTGAGTGAAAATCTGAAATGCAGCCCCATCATATTTGAGCATAGGTAATGGTAACTGGTATATGAAAAGATGACCACCTTCTGCCATAGAATAAGATTATGCATACCTTTGGGGAACCAAGATTAAAGGATGCTTCCAGAATGGCAGCTTCTGTTTAAAATCCTTGGGATAAGACGACTGAGGATATCTATGATCTTCGAGCCAGCTCTCGGATGGGAGGGAGGGGTGGGGAGGCTGGGAGGGGTGGTCATTGGACTACGAAGCAGTCCTGCCTTCCTCTTACTTTAATGTAATAGACATGGGACTTTAAGGGAAAGACAGCGATCTGTGAGTCAAAAGGCTTGGTTTCTAGTTTGGCTCCGCCTATACTCATCGTGAGAGGTTAGGAAATTTTCTACTCTCCCAGACCCCAGATTTCTCAATGGCAAAATAAACAGATGGAAGTAGAATGATGTCTAAGATCTTGTCAAGTTGTAAAAGTCTGTCTATTTCCTTTTAAAGTAGTTTAGTAAAAATCTAAAGGTGGGAATCACCTTTTTCCTAGTGGTATGAAAGATGATCTCCTTTCTACAGCTCCTTTTTTTCTTTCTCCCTTTCTTCACACCCCTTCCCTCTCTTGTGACTCCTTTTCCCCCGGGAAGCAGAGTCTCAGTTTGGGAATTCCTTGCTGGTGCCTCCAGAGCAGCAATGACTCTTGCCTTCTTGAATTCAGTATCCTCAAAAACACCCATCGTGCCTTCCATGTCAATCAAAGCCATCTTTCTGCCTTCAATCCGAGCTCTTCTAAGTTTCTACATTTTCCTTAGCCTTCTCTTAGTTCCACCAAAGAGAGTACAGCACCCAAGAACAAATGTGTCAAAAACACAAAAAAGTCTTCCTTTCACCTTTAGATTCAGGTTTCCATGCTGCCATTCCCTGACAATTCCGAGACAAACTCTCACTAAGATCCTTAGAGAACCACAGGGCAGGAATATTGGGCTGGGGGAGTTTGTTTTACTTAAGCCTTCAGTCGGGACAGAATATTTCAGCCCAACAGTTATCAGCCTAATGTGAAAATAATAATAGCACGCAATGCACAAATACCAGCCACGCTGTTGATCCCACTGATTCAGATACTTACAGTTCAACAGCATCCCTGGGGAGGTCGGAGGGAATCTCTGTCACCTTGCTCTCCTGGCAGAGGAAAACTCCATTAGAGCAGTGGCAGAGTTGATGATGGCATCCTGAGCCCAAGCTCAGGAACGCGAGCAAGGCCACCAGGATCAAGGCCATGTTTACTTATCCATCCACCTGCTTTCTTCTGCCTCTCCAGAGAAAATCCTGCACAGCTTTCAGAGGCTCCACATTGAGCCCTTATGAGAAGAGGTCTGTGCTGGGAGCTGGTAGGGTCACGTGACCCACCCAGGGCTGCTTCCCTTTTTTTTTTTTTTTATCGGTTACTTCCAGACAAATAGCAGAATTTCTGAGTGGCAGCAGTGACTTTGGTGGGGGTGGGGTGGGAGAGGTAGAGGGCATAGCAAGATATGCTGTCCCTTTACCTTTTTTGGTTGGGTTTGCAAATTGAAACTTGATGCATGTCTAGAATAGCTTATATTAAATTCGCTGTAAGACTGTCCCTGTGGGTCACTATTTTTTTCTCAAAACAGAGTGACACGCTTGACTTTCTCCAAAACAGATGCAATCTGTGGTGTGAAGCATCATTAAGAGAGTTCCTCCGTGAAGGGCAGGGGCCTGTTTCCAGTCTTGGGGTCAATGTCTTCCTCCAGGCTACTTGATACAGAACCAGAACTTCTGCGTCAAAGTCACTGATTCTCTTTCTTGCTGGAATTAACAACAAAACATGGTGTAGCTCAGAAGATAGGCAGTGGGTTAGTGAGCCCCTGGACAGATGGTAGGAGGCATTTTATGAGAGCAGTCTACAGAGATAACTGACTCAGATGAGTGACTAACAGGTCAGGCTGGGTTTTCAGTGGGTTTAGTAGACACCAACTATCCCACCCTCTGTCACATGTCCTTTCTGGCTTCTCTCATTTCCAGTCTCTGAAGATTGCCCTTGCCTTTTGGAAGCTGGCACAAATGAATTTATTTAACCTTTGCTTTTAGCTTAGTTTTAAATGTTCTCTGTAGGTGACGATCCTGGCACTTTTGTGGGCACTCCCTATCTTCTTGATGGTGAGGGATCTGAGGAATGTTTGGCCATACTTTCAGTCAAGGGGCCATCTACTTTCAACTTCAGAACCTATGAAGTTTAAAAGGCAGAATATTCTCTAAGATTCTGCCTATAACTTACTGCTGCTGCTGCTAAGTCGCTTCAGTCATGTCCAACTCTGTGCAACCTCATAGATGGCAGCCCACCAGGCTCCCCCGTCCCTGGGATTCTCCAGGCAAGAATACTGGAGTGGGTTGCCATTTCCTTCTCCAATGCATGAAAGTGAAAAGTGAAAGTGAAGTCGCTCAGTCGTGTCTGACCCTCAGCGACCCCATGGACTGCAGCCTTCCAGGCTCCTCCATCCATGGGATTTTCCAGGCAAGAGTACTGGCGTGGGGTGCCATTGCCTTTTGCGTATAACTTACTACTTGCTCAAGTTAGTTTTAACGCTATCTTTAGGTAATGCAGCAGTGGCAGTAGGTAATTAGTTGCACAAAATTGAGTTATATGGAACTGCTAAACAAGTATATATTGATCTCCCCTCCTTTCTTCCTCTCCTGTACCTAGCCAAGAAATAATGACATAGAAGGAATGGATTAAGTAATCATTAAGGGAATAACAGAAGCAAGTGAATCTTAGAATAAAATTGTTCCCTGGATGCTTCTGGGAGCAACTGCTTCATTCTAACTCCAGGACTATAAGATCAGGGCAGTATCTATATGGACTCTATGTTGTTACAGTTTTGACTAACATAAACAGATAAATTATTTCATTCAGCAGTTGACCTGTGGAATCATAATCATTTAGCTGGAGAAGGGATTTAATTCAATCATCCAGCTAATACGTAAGTTTGCTTTAAAATGTCCCCATTAATTTAAAGGGGTCAACTTAACCTCTTCTTGAATAACTCCAAGTGACCAAACACTCATTACCAGTTGAACCTCTCACATATACCCCCACCCCACAAATCCCCACTGAGATTTTGGAAAGTTCCAGTTATGACTAAATTAGTTTTCGTATAACAAGAAATTTTTTTAACTGAGATTTTGACTTTAAAACTATTCCCTGTTTACAACTGATAGATAACATGGCTAACCTAAATGCAAATTATTAAGCAAAATCACAAACCAGTTGTAGACTAAAGAAAGAGATGCCAATAACTGCATCTATTTTGCCACTCCTCCTTTCTCTGTTCCTGCTCCTAGAAGGGATCTGAATTTTGATTTTGTTATTCCTTTGTTTTTTTTTTTTTCAAATTGTAGCATCTAAGTGCTGCTGCTAAGTCACTTCAGTCATGTCCGACTCTGTGTGACCCCATAGACGGCAGCCCACCAGGCTCCCCCGTCCCTGGGATTCTCCAGGCAAGAACATTGGAATGGGTTGCCACGTCCTTCTCCAGTGCATGAAAGTGGAAAGTGAAAAGGAAGTTGCTCAATTGTATCTGACTCTTAATGACCCCATGGACTGCAGCCTACCAGGCTCCTCCATCCATAGGATTTTCCAGGCAAGAGTACTGGAAGTATCATCTAAGTATGTATCTTCAAACAGTATACTGTTTGATTTTGGGTTTTATACAAATTGTATTGCCCTAACTAGTCTTTTTTTATTATTATTACTTTCTATTATATTTTACACTAACATTTTAGAGAACCATCCATATTTCTCTGTGTAGCCATAGTTTGTTGCAGTTCCCTGATGTATAATATTCCATTGTGTAAATATACTGCCATTTTTTTTAAATTCTCCTGTGATCTTTCTTTAGTCTAAGGCCATAAAATATTCTTTTATGTTTCCTTCTGCAAGTTTTATAATTTACAATTTTGCTCTGCACATTTAAATCTTTATTAGGTATTAGTACTTATGTGTGGTATGTGTCAGGAACTCAAGTTCAGTTTTATTCAGTGACTTATGGCTTTTATCCACATGGATAAATGTTTGTCCCAGAACCATTTATTGAATAGACCCTCTTTTTCTCTCATTTGTAAAATTATCTTTATCATATCTCAAGTAACTACTATTTTGCTTAGTTTTGGGTTTAAGCTCTTTATAGCCTATTGTCCTTTTTCCTCTGTACCAATATTATACTGTCTTAATTATTAGAATTTTAAAATAGTCTTGACATGTGAGAAGACAGTTTCTTCTTTCCTAATTTATCCCTTCCCCCTCTTTTCTTCTTACTCTCTCCCTCCCTCTGCCTCATTCTCTTTCTTCTCTCTGTCTCTTCCTTTCTTTTTCTTCTCTGGTCTGGATACCTAGGACAATACTCACCAAAGTGCTGAGCATTTCTGTCACATTCCTGACTTTAAAGAAATTGTTGTCTAATGTTTCATTATTAAAATGATATTTGTTATAGGCTTTTGATACCCATGAGGTTAGATCTCAAGGTAAAGTTTTTAGAAAAGTTTTCTAAGGATTTTTTTTTCTACTATGGATAGAAATGAATATTGTCAAATGCCTTTTCTGCGTTTGTTTTACCCTTATCCTTGCAGTGATAATTATATACTACTAAGCTACTCATATCCCTAGGATTAGCAATGTTGTTTATGAGTTGTTATTATTTTATACACTAAGAGATTTGACTTCCTAATATTTTATTTAGAATTTTGGCATCTATCTCATAAGCAACTTGTAATTTAGTAACAAATAATGTAATTTCTCATTTTTCTTTCTTTTGTTATCCTTTTATGGTTTGGTGTTGTATGCATTTGCCTCATAGACTAAGTTGGGCAATAATCCCTCTTAGTTTGCTCTTGGAACAGGACTATTTTAGATTGTTTTCATCTATTCCTTGAAAAAGTGTGGCTTTACTTGCCTGTAAACCATCCTAGCCTGGTATTGTGTGTGTGTGTGTGTGTTTAGGTTAAAAATATTCATTCAGCTTTCTTCATTTTCCAGCTATTCAAGCTTCCTATTTCTTAAAGTTTTACACTATAATTTTTCTAGGAATTTTCCATTTCATTTGAGTTTTTAAGTATATTGTCATAATGCTTTTTGGTATTCACTTTTTAAATCTATTAAAAACTATTCCTAATGTTGTTTATTTCTGTCCATTTTTTTTGTATTAGTCAACCTTGACAGATTATTTTCAATTTAATTGCACTCTGAAGGCCTGACTTTTGCCTTTCCGACCATGTTCTATCTTTATTTTAACTTTCCACAGTTTTGCTCCTATTTTCTCCTATTTTTCTTTTTGTTCTATTTTCTTTTAACCTCTTATCTGGGTATCAGTTAACTAGTTCTTCAGCCCATTTTCCTTTCTGAATCTCCCAAAATCTGTGCCTTAGCTGTATTCAACAAATACTGATAGGTAAATTTCCTGTTATAGCTGAGTTCTAAGTATTTCTCAATTTTCTGTTATTTTTTCTTGGACTCACAGATAATGGAAATGTACAGTTTTGAAATCTACAAAATACAGAGATATTTAAATTCATCTCTTTGTTAATACAATACAGAGTATGATCTGTATTGATTTTTCCCCCCAACCATGTTGATATATGTTTTAAGGCTTAGTATGCTTAATTTTCGGAGAAGGCAATGGCACCCCACGCCAGTACTCTTGCCTGGAAAATCCTATGGATGGAGGAGCCTGGTTGGCTGCAGTCCATGGGGTTGCTAAGAGTCAGATATGACTGAGCGACTTCACTTTCACTTTTCACTTTCATGCATTAGAGAAGGAAATGGCACCCCACTCCAGTACTCTTGCCTGGAGAATCCAAGGGACGGAGGAGCCTAGTGGGCTGCCGTCTATGGGGTCGCGCAGAGTTGGACCTGACTGAAAGGACTTAGCAGCAGCATGGTTAATTTTTGTAAATATTCAGTGTGAGCTTGTGAAGAATCAATCAATAGTGACAACTTCTGTATTTGTTCCATCAATCCAGCATATTATTGTTTTCCTAAAATGTCTATATATTTGCTAACATTTTGAAGGGATTTCTGTTGAAAGTTCACATGATCAGAATGATACAGTTGTCAGCATTTCAATCTTGTCCTTATATTTTTCTTTACAGATCAATGTTACTTGGGCATACAAGTTAAAATGGAATACATACATGGTAAATCAAACTTTCTCTAATTTTGTAGCATCTTACTGTACACATAATACTGCCTTTTATCTTAAAATTTATTTTGTCTGCTATTCATTTAACAAATATTTTTCTAGTATTTTTTTCTACCTTTGTACTTCCGACCTTTCTGTGTCTTTGTTTTAGGCATGTCTTTTATAACCACTGGCAGAATTTTATAACCACTCTGCTGAATTTTTTGTTTTAATACATTCTTATAATCTCTTTTAACAGATGACCTTAATAATTTACATTTATTCTAGTTATTGATCCACATGAATTTTTTTTTTCTACCATACCATTTGCTGTCTTCTTTGTTCTAGTTTTACATGTTACATTTTTCACCTTTTTATCTTTTATTTGTTGAAATTTTGTTTGTTTGTTTCTTTTATTGCTTTGTTTTGTTTTCTTATTCTGTTTTGTTCCATCTAGAGGGTAAAGAATCTGCCTACAATGTGGGAGACCTGGGTTTGATCCCTGGGTTGGGAAGATTCCCTGCAGAAGGGCATGGAAACCCACTTCAGTATTCTTGCCTGGAGAATCCCCATGGACAGAGGAGCCTGGTAGGCTACAGTCCATAGGATCACAAAGAGTCAGACACGACTGAGTGACTAAGGACACAGCACATACTCTCATTAATTTTAATGAGAGTTACTCTCAAATTTTTACCATATACTTTTAGCTTATACCTCTTATTTTAAAAATTTAATTTTATAGTGTTTAAAATCCCCTTCTTAAAGATGCACAGACTTTAAATTTTTAAGCCTACACACTAGCCAGATATAATGTATTTTTTGTTATCTAGTACTTTAGTTCGGTCATTATTATACATCCTCATTATTTTATACATTCACTATTTATTTAGATTCTCTGCCACTTTGGATTGTAACTGGATCTCCGAGGAGTTTGTACTCTCATTTGCCTTTGTCAGTACAGCATTGGAAAGCTTTGAGAAGCTTTGCTTGTTATCAAATATAATCTCTTTCCAAAGATATGCCTCAAAATAATGGAAGACAGCTATTTTCAGGGTTATGCTGGTAAATGTTTAACAATCAGCTTTTCAGGGGGAAAAAAATCTTTATTTGTAGCATTTGTTAACTTCCATGGCTTGAATTCGGCTACCATAGCTTCTATCAAGTTAACAGTACAGTGACAACCAGCTTACAGAATTCCTCAACATTTGCCAGTCTGCTTTTATAAGCTGATAAGATCTGGTCCTGGCATATCACTGGATATTTTGTCTTCTTGAACCATCTTACTTGTTTAGATGATCTCCAACTTCTTAGCTTTGAGTGTGCCATAGTTTTATTGGAACTTCACTTTGGAATAATCTCCAATATGAGTTGCTTTATCTCAGGTGCCAAAGTCTGAAGTGCTTCTTGGGGTTGTTCAACATCATCATGAGTTCTAAGGAGTTAGCAAGAGCCTGGCTGGATGGAAAGTATTATAAGGTGTGAACATATAGGCATGCTCTTGGAAGCAGCTATATAGATTTGATTCTTCTCCTCAAATGAAAAGAAACGGCTCCTTCTACCATAATCAGAGAATCAGGCATAGCTATTGTGGCAGCAATGTTTGGCTCTGGTACTGGATACAGAAGGAAAAAATCCTTCTCTAACATAAAATGGAATCTAAAATATGGAAAATGAGACTCTAAAAGCTTACCAGGAGATTACTGGTGATAAGTCTGAATTAAATGCCTTATTACTGAGTGTTCAGTTTTGAAATATTCTGTGGTAAACGGATTTTTTTTTTTAACTCTTGTAAATCTCCCACGTGACCCTCAGCATTCTTTTTATCCTGTCATTAGCTTCCCTTTGCCTTTCCTTTCACTTTTTCTATTTCAAGAAGAGCTTTCTCTTGAGGTCATTTTCCGTTCTTCCTTGCAGCAGAGGACACCTTATGTTCAACACTGCCATCAGGTTGCTCAGATTTCTCTGTACATTTGCTAGAGATAAAGAACTATGCAGACATCACATGATGGTGATTATGACTATGGTTGTCTAAAGAATGTTCTCTTAGAAATCTATCTCTTAGGAAGTCAAGGTCTCTTTTAGCTTCCCAGTTTCATAAATTAAAGTTCCTCAGGTTACAAAAATCTTGAATCTCACAGATGAGATAGCAGCCTGTCTGTACCATTTGACTGAAGGACTTAACTCAGTTGCTACAGGCAGATTTTTTGATGATCTCACAAAACTCTGTATAGTTCTTCACCAAGGAATGTTTGTCAACAGGTCGGAAATTCAAAATGGCTTATAAATAAATCTGGAAAACTGAAACTAATTTTCTTTTTGTTTTCGGATAGTCATGTGAAGATAGGGCCACTGGGAGAATGCCTGTGTGTCTGCTTGTTGGAAAGAGATCTGTCTTATTGATGGAGAGAACTTCTATTGCAATCTGTTGGTCATGCTAAGTCAAAAAGCTAGATCAGTTTTTAAGGCTGAGGAAATAGACTCCTACTCTTGTTGAAAGGAACACAAAGGGATGGCAAAGTGGTGGGCACATGCAAGGAGAATAATTGCAGCCACTTTTGCCAGTATTACTGCAGCTATCCAAGCATTTAAAGAGGACATCATTGTTTATGCTGGGTAATTTTTGCTAGTTTTGCTTAATGTTTTCCAAAGTACAAGTTAGGCCAACTAATAGAGACACTGGTGATGATAATGTCGACTATTCATTTTCAGCCTTTAGTAGTTTGTTCAGTTATTAACTTAAATATATTGCTACCCCAAGAAAGGCAGTATCATCTTTTGAATTCTATAGTGTTTTAAAATTACCAAAGATATTTATTCTCTGTTTATATTTGGTAGATTTACATTTATTTTTAAAATTTGCTTTTCTTTCTCTCTCTCTTTTTTTTTTTACATTTTCATGCTGTAATACCATTTGTTTCTATGAATCTTAGGCCGTTTTGCTCTATTAGTGGTCTCAGTGAAGTATGCTGTGTGACTTATGGCAGGGATAAAAATTTCTTGTGATATGACCAGAGCATAAAGGTATAGTTTATAAGTATTCGGTAAACCATGATATTTGGACTCAAAACCTTTCAAGTAGCATCCTTGAATCCACATTATTATCAGTTGTTGTTTAGTCACTAAGTAATGTCTGACTCTTCTGTGACCCTATGGACTGTTGCCCACTATGCTCCTCTGTCCTTGGGATTCTCCAGGTAAGGATACTGGAGTGGGTTGCTATTTCCTTCTCCAACAGATCTTTCTGACCCAGGGATCAAGCCCGTGTCTCCTGCATTGCAGATGAATTCTTTACCACTGAGCCACCAGGGAAGCATTATTCTCAATATTATAGTCTTAAACATGGTTTCTATTAGTTATTTTTTATACAACAAGCTTTCTTTATTGACGTTTTGTTACTCTGTCATATACTTTATGGTAAGAATTAGATGGGGTTATGTAAACCTTGTAGGGCATTACATAGGAGTCTAGCACACCAGTCGCACAGCCAGTTATACCTGGCCTGATGGGCCATAACACGTGTTTTGCATGTTGAGATAGAACAGTCATGTAGGCCATAGTGTTAATGACTCTTCTCGGGTTGAGCAGTGAACATCCTGTACAACTGCGCCTGACAGCCCTGTGCTAGGGACCCCGGATGGGTGCCAGTGCTGGATGCTTGATCTGGTGAGGGTAAGCGTATGGAGGCTGAGGACAGGCATTGTGACAGAGTACTCAGAGTGCCTGGGTGCTGGTCCAGAGGAGCATCCTATAGGACACCCTGCAGTGAATCATCTGCATTACTTATTCCTAAGGTCAACAAAGGAAGAAGTAGACACTGGAATTGAGAGATTCAGGCTCCGTGCATAACTGTGTTATTTCTGTTGCAGCCCCAAAGATACATTTTTAAACTTTTCTTTTTTATATTGGAGTATAGCTGATTAACAATATTGTGGTAGTTTCAGGTGGACAGCAAGGGGACTCAACCATGCATATACATGTATCCGTTCTCCCCCAAACTCCCCACCCAGCCAGGCTGCCATATAATGTTGAGCAGAGTTCCCTGTGCTATATAGTAGGACCTTGTTGGTTATCCATTTTAAATATAGCAGTGTGTATATGTTGATCCCAAACTCCCTAACTATCCCTTCTCCCTAGGCTTTCCTCCAGTGGCAACTATAAGAGATTTTTAGTTATCTGGAAGTAAGTTTCTTCTCCTCCAAAGTGTGAGTGTAAACACTTAACTTGCATGGTTGTTGTGAAGACAGCTTAGAATGCAATGTACACGTGAAAGCACTGTGACAGAGTCTGGTGTCAGTGTGTGATTTTCTTTTCCTTGTGGCTGTTGTAGTAAAAAGGAAAGATAAACATCTCATCACGGAAGGAGTGAGTCCCTTTCATGATGATTTTCCATTTGGTTTATGTGGTGAAGTGGTAGATGAACGACTCTGGTTGCACAGTTGTTTAAACCTGTGTGCCACTGACCTTGCCTCGCCAGGCATCACAATTATGCCATTGGCAACACTGACCCTTATCTCCCCTTCTTGGACCCTTTCTTCCACTTAGGACTTGGGGAGTTCAAGGCCAACCTGTTGTGGGCAGAAAGATGATGTAGCCTCCCAACTTGTCCTTGACTGATTGGATAACAAATGAAGTATACAGTCAAAACAAAAATGTTACAATGAATACTAATGAGAGATGAGAGAGGGGGTTGTTTGTAAGCTTGATGGCCAATCAGTGTTTCTTTTGAACAAAGCGGAGTTTAAATTATTGTGTTAGTTTAATTTCTCATAGACAAAGAAAGTCACAGGCTCTTTTTAAAAACACAGTAAAGAGGATTCAAATCACACCTTAGTCATTGCAAGTGATCTTTGGGTCAGTATTTTGACTCCCAACATTTCTAGACTTCAGAGAAAGTGGAAGTTGCAAGGGAGCACTTAAGATTTAGGGTGCATTGATATGAGGGTCACATGTTTCATATGTTCAGACACCAGGCAGGGGCTGGTGGTAAGGAGGGTGGTTGGCTACATCTAGTTCCTGGTTTGATTGTGAGAGGTTTCATAAAAAAATTCAAGGCCAATGAATGTTTTCAGGAATACTTAGAGTGAAACCAGTGTTACTATAAATTTACATCTGGTATCTTTCAAAAAGTTTAGCCCTAGGAGCCAGTGCGTACAAAAATCTAGGCTCCTGTCCTTTGCCTCAGGGAGTTTAAACATTTGTTTAAACGACAGAACTATACAACACATGACGTTCTTTACTTTACAGGACTATAACCAAAAATTAAAGTATTATATTATACCTAATTACAAAGTAGGTCAGCCTCCCAGGTAGTGCTAGTGGTAAAGAACCTACCTGCCAGTGCAGGAGACCCAAGAGACTTGGGTTTGATCCCTGAACTGGGAAGATCCTCTGGAGGAGGGCATGGCAACCCACTCCAGCATTCCTGCCTGGAGAAGCCCATGGACAGAGGAGCCTGGCATGCAGCAATCCATAGGGTTGCAGAGTTGGACATGACTGAAGCAACTTAACATGAGTGTAATATGTAGGCTGAAGTGTTCCAGGAAACACTGATTTTGAGCTGAGTCTCCGTAGCAGTAAGGATAAATAATTTTTGGCAATTTTCTAACATAACTGGTTTGCACACCTACTTAGACATCTCAACTAAAGCCCTAGTTAAACAAAATATTTTAAATATGAATGTATATGCCAATATTAGATATATTCAAAATAATGGCAAGGCACAGTAGGTTCTGCTGTTTATGAAAGCATGAGTGTCAATTGCCAGCAACATAGTACTGCAGGCTAAAAAACTAAGGTCTAAATTTCTGTTTTAATTCGTTGGAATGAAAAAAGGTAACACTGACATTCCATTATTTATGAACATGGTTAGAGAAAAGAGAGGTAATGAAATTTCACTGCTTTCAGAGGATAGTTTATTTTGATTCCATTCAGGGCCGTGGGCCTTTGCCTAACAACAATGTTCCCTTCTCTGTCAATACCTTGGGCAGACCTGGTAGGGTGAGAGGAGGAACTGGTAGACCTTAGCTGTCAGTATTCACTGGACTTGGGAGGCAATTGATGAATTGATCAGGAGTGTATGGAAGGCCTGCTTCATGCCTTGCCTTCTGGAACACTGGGTGCTGTGAGCCAAGCTAAGGTAGAATGTGGAGAGATTGTTCTCGAGGGATGGCTGACACACAGGATTGATGGGAGCTGGGCATTTAAAAATAGAGATCCATTTCTAAGATGGGGAATCTTATGCTAAATAGTGCAGAACACAGCTTCTGTTTACTTTGCACTAACTTTGCCCTAGACCCCAAGCTAAATACATAATCTCTGATCTTTCTACCAACCCTGCCAGGCAGCTCTGATTATTCTCATTTTGTGGATGGAAAAACTGAAGCTTAGAAAGGTTAGGTGTATCTGCCCTGGGTTCCACAGCTGGTAGCTGATCATCCCAGAACTGGAATGTAAATGGCATCTCTTGGAAGTCAGTGCACCTCTGCTTAGGTGCCACACTGCCTTGGAAAGCAAGGCAGCCAGGAGAGGGGACCAGAAGCAGCACACAGGGCTGGTTGGCAGGCAGGCCTGAACAGTGAATTCTGCTAGGCTGGGCTCAGCCACCTTTCAGGGAAGAGGAGCCCCTCCCTCTGTTGTTCCTTGGTGACCCTGAAAGGCGTAGACCTTCATTTGTTTCTGCTCTATAGTCCTGCTGAGTCATTCTAACCACACTGTGGCCAGCTTACCTACATTAATGCTCTATTTTTGCTTACTGTGGCTCTCAGTTAGCTGGAAATAGCTCGGATTTAATGGCAGCTTTTAGAATGAGGTTTTTTTTTTTTTTTTTTTTTTTAAAGAAATCATTTAATTTGTCATGTAAATTAGGACCATTTTAAGAGTGAAAGGGAACTCTGTTAGTAATTCTGCCAGGGGTATCTTGGGTGCCCAGGGCTTATGATCACCCTACCAAAATGGGATCAAGGGATATAGTTACTATGGAAATAAGATCTACATTATTCAGACAGGAACATCTTCAGGATAGGGAGCGGTCCACGGAAATAAGCTTCCTCTACCGCAGCAATGTGATCTTTTGTCTGATGTTAGGGCATGAAATTTGGACATCTTAAGTCCCTCAACCCTCACCTACCCTGGACCAAGCCAAGCAGCACTGATTTACCATGTCCGAGTGACATTGTGATGAGGAAGTCTTTTGTTTCCTGCCAAACTTAGTGAATCTGGATTGTTCTAACTTACAGAAATTAAAGAACTTCTCATTCTTGAAGATCTTTGGACATTTTTGCTTAAAATGTATAAATTGGAGGATAACAAGAATTGCTGGGGTTTCCCATAATAGATCATCTAACCAAAGGCACTGAAAGAATCTGGAACATATCACATATTGCTGGTCTGGGACTCCAAAGGAGGGGAGATGAGGCATGGAGAGGGGGCAGCAGGGGAAGATAGGAGGGAAGGGAGGGAGCAGAGGCTAGATGGCTTTAAGCCGAAAGCATCCAGGAATACCTTGTGGCAGTGGACTTCTATCCCAGGCTCCTCCTCTTTTCAGTCCCAAGCCTCTTGTCATTTGTTCTCTTTGGGCTGACAAGTGGATGTTGATTCACGACAGCATCATTGATCAAATGACATGTTGTCTCATATCATGTCTGGTAATAAAGAAACATAAAAATGCTTCTTCCATTAACTTGACAGTATCCATTTAGATGGTAGCATCTAGTCCTAAATCTTTCTGAGGATGACAGAAAATTCCCTTTGTCCAAAACATGAGTGGTTTTCATCACTAATACCCCAAATAATGCTTGCTCAGAGACTAGACTCCTCAAAAGAATTTCTATCAAATTACTCCTAATAGAGGGAGAGGTAGGTCTCCAAAGAGATTCCTAATAAAGTCAACATTCCTTTGAGTCTCTTATTTTATAGTAGCAGTAGTAGTTTTAGTCATTCAGTCATGTCCAACTTTTTGCTACCCTATGAACGGTGGCCCAACGGACTCCTCTGTCCTCGGAATTCTCCAGGCAAGAATACTGGAGTGGGTAGCCATTTCTTTCTCCAGGGGATCATCCCGTCCCAGGGATCAAACTCATGTCTCCCACGCTATAGGCAGATTCTTTACCATCTGAGCCATCAGGGAAGCCCTCACTTACATTATAAAAGTATGCAAATATAATATTCCATTTTACAACATAGCCATGTTTGCTATAGAATTTGTCAAAATATCTTTAATAAACATTATATGCAAAGATGTGCCATTTTTGTCCTGCAGTTGCACATTATCCCTGACATAAGACCACATCCTCCATTGTAAGAACGAGGGTTAATAAAACCTCCCCACAGAACTGAGGGTAAGAAGGGGTGGATTATTTTTGGAGTCAAAGATCTAGAGTTTTACCTGTGAAAGTCAAATAAAAACTGGATATATTAATTTGATAACAAAGCATTTTTCCCCCAAATTCTTCAGAAGGTCAGAAATACAGTACCAGATGTAAACAAGTTACCCTGACCATGCTATTGCACACAATATTGCACACAAGTTGTTGCACACAACATTGACCTGCAAGGAGCCACGGAAAGGAAACATGGAGAGAAACAGCATAATACGATTTTGGTACCAACCAAATAAAACCCTTGGTGCCTCTCTTCTCTAGGGACATGACTTTATTACCCCTAAACAGTTCATTGTTGTTGTTTTTTAATCAGAAGTAGAATTTATAATTTGGAATTTCAGGGTATAGTAGGATTAAAATAGTCAAAAATTCAGACTTTTAACTCTGAATTTTTCCCTTCTCTCTCTCTCTCTCTCTCTTTGATGGAGATGTATTTGTCCTTCCCTGAAGGAAGAACAAATGGGTATGTACTTTGGTATTCTTGGAGTAGACTTAAAAAACAGATATATTTTCAAATTCTTTTGATGTTCTGATAAGTATACTATTAACCTCAGGATAAATCTGATGGCATAATATCGTCCTTCGCTATACGTTACTGTCAGTATCCTAAAAACAATAACAGGCAAACAAAAAGTGGATGACATCCCTAAAACCAAAACAAAGCCATAAACACTGAAGATATTGCTAACATCAAAGGGGAAAAATAATCAATTTTAGAAAATATTTCCCCATATTCTTTACCTTTCAAGTACATGTGTTGATGTAGATAATAAAATTTATCTTCCACAGTAGACTCCTTATGTATTTCTTTAGTCTCTAGAATTCAATCATATCACAAGAGAGTTTTGATTTCAAGAATGGCTAGTAGTGGGACTTTCTGGTGACTCTAGAGGTAAAGAATCTGCCTGCCAACACAGGAGATGCAGGAGGTGAGGGTTCAGGCCCTGGGTCAGGAAGATCCCCTGGAGCAGGAGATGGCAACCCACTCCAGTTTCTTGCCTGGAAAATTCCCCAGACAGAGAAGCCCAGCAGGCTAGTGCCATTCCCACCATCTGCTCTGAGAATAACTGGACTTAACAGAGGAGCCTGGTGGGCTTCAGTCCGTGGGGGTCTCAAAGAGTCAGGCACAACTGAAATGACTTAGCATGCACACACGCCTTCTTGGCTATATTAGTGCCCTTCATTCATTGTCCACACCTCTGCTGAGTCTCTCTTAAGCCCCATGCTTGATGTTGAATAGTTGAAAATGGATTGAAACATACTCCTTATCTTCTGATGTTACAGTCCAGAGTAGAGACAGACAGGTAAGGTGTCTGGACCACGTGAGGTCAGCTTAGGCAAATCTGGATACTAAGTTTCCCAGGAAAACCTTGCCTGACTCCTTTTCCAAAAGAAAAAAAAAATTGTGTGTATGATTTGGCCATCAGAAATGGAGCCGAATCCATTGCTTTCAGACCTTTGTGGTCAGCTACAGTGATGGACAGAGGCGTAAGTACTGGTGGGCTGCTCCATTCATCATTCAGCTTGTCTTCAAGCAGTGGCTCCAGGCTCACCACCAGGTGCTTGGCTAGTGACATATCAAGCCAGCAGTTGTGCAGAGGTGACTTCTTCTGCAGAGGCGGGCAGTCTCCAGAAAATTTCCCATGAACTCTTCCTTTTGTGATCCCATTTTGGTGGCTTCGATTTCTCCTTATGTCCCCCCTGGCTCATGACTGTTTTTTTGACTTCCTCTACCAGATCATCTTGTCTCCAGTTCCTTGCATATTTGTGTAAAGTCTAACTCCTATACTAAAGCTCTTATTTCTATAATACTTACAGTATACCTGCTTTCCTGTCTGAATCCTGTGCAAACTACTACAAGATAATGTTATAATGAAGGCAAGTAGTGAGCACCAAGGAAGATCAGAAAGGAGTAGCCTCTTAACCAGATGGGGTGGTGCTGTAGGCATGATCAGGGGAGGCTTACCTGGGTGGGGCTGGCCAGGCAAAGTAAGGAAAGGGCATTGCATAGAAATGGCATGAACATTTTGGAGCTGCAAGTAATTCTGGACCGTAAGACACACTTGAGAGGTGTGTGGTAGGTGGTATAGAGATTAGGCAAGATCCACATTATACAATCATTTTGTGCCTGGCCACAGAGTCTGAGTTTGTAGATAATGGGAAATGTTGGAGTGTTTTTAAACAAGGAAAAGTTTGGTGAGATTTACTTTGGAAAAGTTTTCTGGCAGTTGCACAGAAGCTGTATTGGACAGAAGAAAGTCTAAAGGCAAGAGGACCAAGGAGACAGTTGCATCAGAACACATTACAACAAAAATGTAACAGAACAAGTTGGGCTCCTTGATGCTCCCACAGGAAGAGGGAGTAGGAAGAGGGTACCTAGATCTATAATGTGCTGAGGGAAGAAATTTGTTAAAAAAGCTGATGAGCAAGGATCAGAGAGGTTGTAGGATAATCAGAAATGAGTGCGAATGAAGGAGGGGAGGATACTGAGAGGGAAGTGGTCAACAGGGTAAAGAGATTGGAAGGACAGAAAATTGCCTCCCCCCCTTTTAAACCATATATACATTATTGGTAACCATGAGGTGGAATGGGTTCAGTTTGTATTTGTTTTATTATTTTTTTACTAGCTTGCTGGACACAGAATCTCTTGAGAGAATTGTATTATGTGTATAGTGAACTTCTGAAATTAAGGGAACAAAGCAGTCTTAGCCCTAATGATCAGTTAATTTTCCTGGTTCACCGAGTCTGGCTCAACCACAAGTAAGAGCAAATGTGTTGATCAAGGTCTTAGAAGCCACCTTCCCCCACTATTGCTCTGAAAAGTCAATTTTGATTCTTGTAAATGATAGACCATTTCAAACTTGTCAGTAACTTTTCAATAACTTAGATGATGATGGGAGAGAGATGGGACATGAGATGGCTTTTACTGAATTTGACACTTGCTTTGTTTTTCCCTCTTCAATTCGAAAACACATATTTAGATTCTCTAAGACATCATCTTTCTTAATAAGACAAAGTGCATGAAGTGATTTTCCATCAGTCTCTACTGTAGCCCAGGTGACCTGAGGAGGAAGTTAAAGCCACTTCACTATGAGACTGAAACCCACAGTACAATCTTCTTCTTCCTTATTAGCAGATCACTATTAGCTGTAAGTTAATTATATATCTTATTATTTCTGGGCTTCCTTGATAGCTCAGTTGGTAAAGAATCTGCCTGCAATGCAGGAGACCCTGGTTCGATTCCTGGGTTGGGAAGATCTGCTGGAGAAGAGATAGGCTACCCATTCCAGTATTCTTGGGCTTTCCTTATAGCTCAGCTGGTAAAGAATCCACCTGCAATGCGGGAGACCTGGGTTTGACCTCTGAGTTGGGAAGATCCCAAGGAGAAGGGAAAGGCTACCCACTCCAGTATTCTGGCCTGGAGAATTCCATGGACTATGCAGTTGCAGAATCAGACATGACTGAGTGACTTTCACTTTCATTGACTGTCTTTGCTCCTTTTTGGCATTCAGTTCACAGAGATTAATTTTTTCCCTTTCCATTGGCTAGATGTTTTTAAAAATGCTATTTTCTTTTTTTGTTAAATCTATTCATTTACTTTATAAAGAGCGGGATGGCCCATAGTCCCCAAGGGAAATTCCTGCCTCCCAGGAGCTGTACCGAGGAGTCATTGCTCTAGGTTAGCTAAGGCTTTTTACAGAGAAGGAATATTTTGAAGCACCAAATCTTTTCCTTTATACAGATAAATTACAAACCTGGAAATGACTTCTCATACTGTGACCTCCTATTGTTAAAAGGTAACCCTCCCAACCTGCCTATCAGCCCCTCAGCCTCCCAGTATACACACACAGATGACCACCCTCTAGATATTCAGTTCAGTTCAGTTGCTCAGTCATGTCTGACTCTTTAAGACCCCATGAACCACAGCAGGCCAGGCCTCTCTGTCCATCACCAACTGCCGGAGTGTACCCAAACCTATGTCCATTGAGTCAGTGATGCCATCCAACCATCTCACCCTCTGTCATCCCTTTCTCCTCCCACCTTCTTTCCCAGCATCACAGTCTTTTCCAATGAGTCAGCTCTGCGCATCAGGTGGCCAAAGTATTGGAGTTTCAGCTTCAACATCAGTCCTTCCAATGAACACCCAGGACTGATCTCCTTTAGGATGGACTGGTTGGATCTCCTTGCATGAGTTCTTCAGTGCTCAGCTTTCTTTATAGTCCAACTCTTACATCCATACATGACTACTGGAAAAACCATGGCCTTGACTAGATGGACCTTTGCTGACAAAGTAATCTCTCTGCTTTTTAATATGCTGTCTAGGTTGTTCATAACTTTCCTTCCAAGGAGTAAGCATCTTTTAATTTCATGGCTGCGGTCACCAACTGCAGTCACCATCTGCACTGATTTTGAAGCCCCCCAAAATAAAGTCAGCCACTGTTTCCTTATCTATTTGCCATGAAGTGATGGGATTGGATGCCATAATCTTAGTTTTATGAATGTTGAGCTTTAAGCCAACTTATTCACTCTCCTCTTTCACTTTCATCAAGAGGCTCTTTAGTTCTTCTTCACTTTCTGTCATAAGGGTGGTATCATCGCATATCTGAGGTTATTGATATTTCTCCTGGCAATCTTGATTCTAGCTTGTGATTCATCCAGCCCAGCATTTTTCATGATGTTCTCTGCATATAAATTAAATAAGTAGAGTGACAATATACAGCCTTGACGTACTTCTTTTCCTATTTGGAACCAGTCTGTTGTTCCATGTCCATGTCCTCACCTGCATACAGGTTTCTCAAGAGGCAGGTCAGGTGGTCTGGTATTCCCACCTCCTTGAGAATTTTCCACAGTTTATTGTGATTCACACAGTCAAAGGTTTTGGCATAGTCAACAAAGCAGAAATAGATGTTTTTCTGGAACAGTCTTGCTTTTCCGATGATCCAGCACGTGTTGGCAGTTTGATCTCTGGTTCCTCTGCCTTTTCTAAAACCAGCTTGAACGTCTGGAATTTCACGGTTCACGTATTGCTGAAGCCTGACTTGGAGAATTTTAGCATTACTTCACTAGCGTGTGAAATGAGTGCAATTGTGCGGTAGTTTGAACAGTCTTCGGCATTGTCTTTCTTTGGGATTGGAATGAAAACTGATCTGTTCCAGTCCTGTGGCCACTGTTGAGTTTTCCAAATTTGCTGGCATATTGAGTACAGCACTTTCACAGCATCATCTTTTAGGATCTGAAATAGCTCAACTGGAATTCCGTCACCTCACTAGCTTTGTTCATAGTGATGCTTCCTAAGGCCCACTTGACTTCACATTCTAGGATGTCTAGCTCTATGTGAGTGTGAGTGATCACACCATTGTGATTATCTGGGTCATGAAGATTTTTTTTGTACAATTCTTCTGTATATTCTTGCCACCTCTTCTTAATATCTTCTGCTTCTGTTAGGTCCATATCATTTCTGTCCTTTATTGAGCCCATCTTTGCATAAAATCTTCCTTTGGTATCTCTAATTTTTTGAAAAGATCTCTAGTCTTTCCAGTTCTAGATTTTAAGAGCCTTAAAGGCTGAGGCCCTGCTTTGTTTGCCTTTGTATCTCCAGTTCTACGTAGTATGTCTCTTGTGAATGATAAATGTAACTGGAAGGTCTCATTTATTTTGCTCTGGAAATGGGTGCAAAATAGTCATGTTTCATGATCTCAGTTTTAGAAAAGCTAATCTTTCTCCCAAGTTTCTCTATCAAGGAGGACTCCAGTGAATGTTTACATGTCCCTCACACTAATGTTGGTAGTCGCTGGTTACTTGGTCCACCAATTCAGTTCCTAAGTAGGCTGCCCTCACCTGCCACCATATCACATTATCTTATAATTCCCTTCTCCAGGCTGCTGCTCTCCCTCCACTAAGAGTGAACTTTGCCTCCTCCATTAGATCTTCAATAGCACAGCTAAGAATTGCCTCATTTATAGATTGCTCCAAATTTAATATATGCTGTTATAACTAGTGGTCACTCCTGGGACCCCACCTATCCCCACCCCTCAATCCCTGAGCCTGAAGAGAATTTTATTCATCTAATACAAATACCCATTAATTTCAGGCAAACCCTAGAAAAGGCAGTGAAACAATATATTTGTTCAAGTCTGAGATATTCTAATTTAAGTGATACCACTTAAGGAATATTAATTAATCTTACTTTAGAATAGTTATCTAAATCTTTAGGGCGTGATCTACCTTACAATGAATGCACTTAATTTACCCAATCAAAAATATGCAAACTTCAGCCTACACTATCTGCATTCACATGTGTAGGGAAACCAGTTTTCTCTGAGAACAACTGTTTGCATTGACAATCGTGTATTGTCATTGTGCAACTGAAGAGTCTATCCAGTTGATTTCTCCCAAACCAAGGAAGGCTGTGTCAAAGGATTCTAACAATTCTCAAATAATATTTTTCCCAATTAAAATAACATTAAAACATTTAAAGTTTGTCTTTATGGGTACCCTTTTACAGTTGTATTTGTTGAACTAATAAATAAATTTTAGGGAATTCCCTGATAGTCCAATGGTTAGAACTCAGTGCTTTCATTGACATGGGCATGAGTTCAATTCCTGGTCAGGGAGCTAAAATCCTGCAAGCCATCTGACACTACTAAAAAATTTAAAAAAATTAAAAATTAAAGGATTTCAGAGTCCCATAATATAAAAAAATTGCTGTTCATAATTATATCTCAAACCAATGGCAAAGAGAGTGAATGGGAATAGTCAGAGAAGTTAATTTAAAATTCTGCATCGTAAACAGTATTGTTTTTGTTACTATTTGTAAAATAAGATATTCCAGTATTATATCTTATAGAAGTGCATAATAGCTCCTTTTAAAAAATATTTTATTGAAGTATAGTGGATTTACAATGTTGTATTGATTTCTATCATAAAGTGACTCAGTTATACATATATGTTATTTTTCATATTCTTTTCCATTGTGATTTATCACAGGATATTGAATATAGTTCTCTGTGCTATATAGTAGGATTTTGTTGTTTATCCATTCTATTTATACTAGTTTGCATCTGCTAGTCCCAAACATCTGCTCCACATCTCCTGCACCCTCCATAAAAAGGCTATTGATTCTTCCCTTGTTCCTGTGCACCCTCCTTCCTCTCTAGTGAAAGTGAAAGTCTCTGAGTCTTGTCTGACTCTTTGCGATTCCATGGACTATACAGTCCATGAAATTCTCCAGGCCAGAATATTGGAGTGGGTAGCCTTTCCCTTCTCCAGGGGATCTTCCTAACCCAGGGATCAAACCCAGGTCTCTTGCATTGCAGGTGGATTCTTTACCAGCTGAGCCACAAGGGGAAGCCCAAGAATACTGGAGTGAGTAGCCTATCCCTTCTCCAGTGGATCTTCCTGACCCAGTAATTGAACTGGGGTCTCCTGTAATTCTATTAATAAAGCAGGGGCTCCCCTGCTGCTGCAAAGTGGGCAGGTCTATTAGTCAGACGAGCCCGTATTTTTACTGAGAACAGCAGGAAACAGGAACTCCGAAATTATAGGTTCACATTCTGGTTCTATAACTTCCTTCAGTGATGTCAAGTCAGGTCTTCCTGCTATAGTTTCTTCATCAATCTAAAGAGGGTGATGAGGCTTGTCTCTCTACAAGGAAAAGCCAAAGAAATCCATGTAGGGCTCAAGACCATTGCTTTCTTTACCAATGTGCCTCCCCTGGTGAGCCCTGAACACTGAGAAATGGGAGTTTCTTTGTCTGAGGCTGGGCCTTATAGAAACAGGAATGCGGGACTGAGTTTAGGGTTCAGTATAAAGGGGCTGCGGAGAAGGCGATGGCACCCCACTCCAGTACTCTTGCCTGGAAAATCCCATGGATGGAGGAGCCTGGTGGGCTGCAGTCCATGGGGTGGCGAAGAGTGGGACACGACTGAGCAACTTCACTTTCACTTTTCACTTTCATGCATTGGAGAAGGAAATGGCAACCCACTCCAATGTTCTTGCCTGGAGAATCCCAGGGACGGCGGGGCCTGGTGGGCTGCCGTCTCTGGGGTCGCACAGGGTCGGACACGACTGAAGCGACTTAGCAGCAGCAGCAGCAGCAGCAGAAAGGGGCTGAGAATAGAGCCTCTGCATATATTTGAAAGGTGACTCTAAGATCAAGGCTTTTTAATAGCAGAGAATCCTTCAAAGAGTTGTGTCCCTCTCTGTGCACTGAATGCTGGGAAATCAGCAACCTTGGTGCAAGTTTCTCAGAGTGGAACCCATGGGCTACTGTCTCAGAAAAGAAGTTTTGAAGGTTGGTGTGGCATTTCAAAGATAATCTAATAAATTAACAGGCATACTCTGAATTATTTTAAGATTGTTCATTCCAAGAACTGCCACATAATGTCCATGTGGATATTTGTATATGTTATAGAAATTCCATTTTGACTAAGTGAAGATCGAATGAGTTCAGGGAGTGATGCACTAATAAAACAATGGGGCCAAAAAATTCAACCTGAACAAACGTTTTGGCCAATGCAATATCATAAAGAAACATAAAGGGAGAGTGGAGCCATCAGGGAGTACAGGGGCTTATATGCACCTCACTGTCAAAACAGGATACTCCTGGGCAGTACTCCCCCAGGGACACAGATACCCAGCACAGAATCCATCATTGAACAAGCCAAACTGTCCATACTCATTCACTTTAAGCATGGCCAGACACATGAAATGAGACCTGCTTCTGGCAATCAGAGTTTATTTAATGAAAATTTTGGTAATGCTGCCATCATAACCCTCTTTTCAAGTAAACAAGACAGCATTACAGAGTTATCAAATGATACTTAATTAAAATTGACACTTGAAGATTGTTCGTTGGCAGCGTTTCAGAAATATCTGAGGTCTATTTATTGTGAACCAGCAAGCAAAGCCTTGAAATAATTAACAACATACTTATGCCAACAGGCATTATCTGAATTAACTGAAGCCAAAATACATTCAAAAAATGTATTAAATGCAGAACCTGACCTGAGGCTCATCCCTCTTCTATTAAAACCCACACTGACAACCTAGTTTCAGCAGAAGAACATCCTTCATCACATTGAATTAATGTTTTTAATTGGAGTGTTATGGGGCTTATAGTTTAGTTATTAAATGTTTCTAATATATATGTTTGGTTTTGGCTTCATTATTTTAGAATGAGTTTAGAACTTAGTTTTATATTTGTTTACATTTTAATAAAATTGTAATAAAAGTAATTTAAATCAATACTAGAAGTGCACAAGATTTTTATTTTCTTTAGAGGGCTCTGTGCATCCTTCAGATTTAGGAGACATTGTTACAGAAGTTAAGAGCACAGAATTCACAATCAGAGAGAGAGAGACCTGGGTTCAAATCTGTGCTCTGTCACTTAAAAACTGTAAACTTGAGCATATTATTTAACTGAATTGTTTTCTTCTGGTTTAGTAAAATGGCATAATAATAAAAATACTTCATCATGGGGTTACTGTGAGGAATAAGTGAAATAATAGCTTCTCAGTATATGATCTTTAGCATATAGTAAGTGCTTAGAAAAAGTTAGTCAGTATCATCATCGTTATGATTACTTTTTAAAACTTCAGTCTGAAGGGCCCCAGGGATGGCAGACCCGGTTAGAGGAGGGAGATAAGAGTGGCTGGGGGAACAGCTGCTATGAGCCATTACTGTCAACAAAGGTGAGGTCTCAAGGAGTCACGGGCTGAAGCAGGCTCAGTAACTCCCAGAGGAAGTAGCTTTCACTCAAGTAGCAGCCTGATATGACCACTACTTCTGGGAGCAGCTGAAGCTGTCCATCTTGTGAGACCTTATGCCTGGAGGTCTTACCTTCTCAAACAACCCTAGAGTCTGGGTCACCTTTGAGGAAGAAAACCGTAGTTCAGCCCCTGTTTTCGCTTTGTTGCTTCCTGAACTTTCTTGACCTGACCTGTGCTCTCACTGTCACACCTAGCATCTGACCCATTATGTAGTTTTTCCGGTCTTGGCTCTCGATTTTATTCAGAGCATATTTGTTGTGACCATTCATGGGACACCCAGCCTCACCTCTTGGGCTGTCTGGGACCCCTGCAGTTGTCATCCACTGTGAGCTCCCCCAGATCCTAACTGGGGAAACCAGAGACTTTCTGTGGGTGTGAGATGGCTGGTGGGAACGTTTCATAGCACCAGTTATCTTCTTCCATTGTTCTCCTTCAGTGTCTGGAGGTTTATTGACATATATCTATGAGTCCAAGACCCTGATTGGTGATCCAGTGGGGTCCTCCCAACTCCAGCTCCCCCTGCAGTTGTTAGATCACAAGTTTTTCAGATTTGGTCCAGATACCCCAGAGCTACTGCTCTGCAAAGCAGAAAGGTGGGGTAAACACCAATGGGTTAAGCTGACCTGGAGAGAAAGGAGGCAGAAATCTATAAGGATTTTGGAGGAGAAGAAAAAAGCCAGGCTGTTTCAGCCTTGCAGACCACACGGAATGTTTGCTGTATGATGATTTTTTAAAAACCATTTGCAAAGCTGCTTGAACTCCCAGAAGAAAGATAGCCTGAGTCCTTATCACGTGATCTATAGCAAGATTCGCTAATCAGGACACCTGGCTAGAGTTACATTAACATGTAGCACGCATACCTCTGTCTTCCCAAGCCCACAAACCCCTCTGGACAGGTTTTTTTCCTCCTCCTTCTTTTTCCTAGAGCATCTCAAAGCCTTTCTGTGATCCCAGAGAACATGAATTATTCACTATATATAGCATCAGGCTTCAAAGTATATTTTTTAAAAAGTAAAACAGCCTAAACCATCCAAGGCTGTGCCTCTGTCTTCGCTGTCATTAACTGGCTGGTCATCTTTAGAATCATTACCTTCCTTCTTTCCTATCATCTTGTTGTGTTGGTTTGCTTCCCCTTCCTACCTTCCCCTCAACCCGGAACCTCATCCTGTCTTGCCTCAGGCATATCCTGCCCAAGGGAGTGGTTTACACATACAGCCATGTTGCATGTAAATGTCATCATTTTCATTTTAAAGACCTGCATGATCATAAGTGGCAAGATGTAATCTCTTTCACACAGTGTCAGCCCAGCTGCAAATTGTACAAACTGAGGTATTAACCATCTACCTCCATGTCTTTAGTGTTTTTTCATACTTAGGAAGCACCCACGGCTTGGGTTTGCTTTCTGGCATTGCTGTTACCTAAATGGATGAGCTTTCTTCTATCAATAATGTAACTTTGGAGTTTCTTATCTGCAAAAGAAGATCTAGCAACAAGGTGAAATTTAAAGATGTGGTGTATTCTCAGCACTGAAAGGAAGTACTTGAATAATGGTGTAATTTACTTAATCAGTGGCAGTTACTTGCTATATATAATCTAAGTTCATGATATTTTAGCCGCAGGTTCCAGCAGTTATAGCCAGTCCAGACATCACATGTTAAGAGTGCAGACTCTGATGTTTGTCATATTTGAGTTCAAATCCTGTCTTGGCTTCTTGACCATGTGACTTTGGGCAATATGTTTCATCGGTGAGTCTTCTCATCTCTTTAAGCTTTATTATCTCATGTGTGACATGGGGACCATAAAAGTACCAGCCCCCAAACCAATTTGTTTTTGTGATCATCAGATAAGATGCTGGATATAAAGTCTTTAGTTCAGTGCTTGACACTTGGTAAATATTTGTTTTCAAACTGCAACTTAAATGCATGAACTTTGGCCATTCTGTCCTTTATCCAAGATACAGAGAAATGTTGAAAAATGTGTGAGGGGGAAGAGGCAAAGTGATCTGGTGTTTTCCAGAACAATCTTGTTATCCCCCCCTCATTTTATTATGAAGAATTTAATACATACAAAATAATAAATATACATGAGATATGAATCAGAATACTAACAGAGTCCCTTATGAAAACACCATGAAGAATGAAAATTTACCTAAACCCTTGACACTATTGGGTTGTCCAGGAAGTTCGTTCAAGTTTTTCTATAAGATGTTATGGAACAAACTTTTTGGCCAACCCAACACCATGAATTTTCCTGATTCTATTTCCCTGCTTTTCCTCAAAGGTAACTACTGTATTTGGCTGTTTCTTTTTATTTCCTTATTTTCCCTTAAAATGTTACTATATATGTATATATCTCAAACAACATATTGTCTAGTTTTGTTTTCTTTGAGGCTTTATGAAAAGGATATAATACTGTACATAGTCCTGTGAAACTTGCTTTTCTCGTTTGGCATTTTTTTCTACAATTCATTCATATGGCTGCTATTTTTCATTTTTATTGCTTCATAGTATTCCATTATCTGAACACTCTGTAACTAAATTATCCATTATTTTGTCAATGGGTATTTGTACTATTTCAATGCTTTTTTTTTTTTCTGTTGAGAGCAATGCTGTTATGAATATAAACATTGCTGTATGTGTTTACTTTGCTATCTCTGGCTGCAATTCATGCATTTCTCCTGACCTGAATGAGCAACATTACAATGGTTGGCTTGAATTCTGTCAAATAAATCACATACCTATATCATTAGGGTTAGTTTCTGGAGATTTAACTTGTTCCTTTGGGACTTACTTCCCTGTTTCTTCATTTTTCTTGACTTTTTGTATTGAAATCTTCACAATGGGAAAAACAGACACTTCCAGTCTTCAGACTGGCCTCATACAGGAGGAGATCCTTGCTGATCAGTCCAGCCAAAGACTTTGGGTAACCTCTCAAACATTCAGGCTAGTTTAAACCTCTGTCTGCAGTCTTAGTGTTCCCCAGCCATCTAAAGTATTCCAGAACCTGTTAGTGTTCTGAAATAGGTGCAGTAGGCCCTTGGGCAGCTCCCAGAAATGTAGAAACACTGGATGTGTGATTCACCACCTTCTGTCCCCAGGAAGGAGAAGCAGGGAGCTGGGATTTGTTTATTTGTTTATGTGGTGCATCACATTGATTGATTTGTGATTGTTGAAAAATCCTTGCATCCTTGGGGTAAATCCCACTTGATCATGGCCTATGATCCTTTTAATATTTTTTTGGATTCAGTTTGCTTGTATTCTGTTGAGGATTTTTACATCCATATTCATCAGTGATATTGGCCTGTAATGTGTGTGTGCGTGTGTGTAATATCTTTGTCTGATTTTGGTGTCATGAGGGTGCTGGCCTCATAGAATGAGCTGGAAAGTGTTCCTTCCTTTGCAGTTTTTGGGCATAGTTTCAGAGGTATAGTGTTACTCATCTCTATACGTTTGTTCAATTCACTGGTGAAGCCATCTAGTCCTGGACTTTTGTTTGTTGGGGATTTTTAAATTACTAGTTCAATTTCATGTTGAATGAAATTGAGTAAGTAATCTAAAAATTATGATATACCCGAAGTAATAGGACACAATAAAAGCAGTGCTAAGGGTAAAATTTATAGCTGTATATGTTTATATGGCTTCGCTGATGGCTCAGTGGTAAAGAATCTGCCTGCTCAGGAGGAGACGTGGGTTCAGTCCCTAGGTCAGGAAGATCCCCTGGAGAAGGGAATGGCAACCCATTCCAGTATTCTTGCCTGGGTAATCCCATGAAGAGAGGAGCCTGGAGGGCTGGAGTTTATGTGGTTGCAGAGTCGGACGTGACCTAGTGACTAACCGGCGATGGCAATGTACATGTTACTTTGACTCCCTAAGTTATGCTGTCCAATACCATAGGCACTATCCTCTTGGCCACTGGGCACTTGCCATGTGGCTAGTCTTAATTGATATATGCCTTAGGATTTAGTACAAAAAAATATAAAATATCTAGTTAACATTTTTTATATTAGTTTCATGTTGAATTGATATATTGTGTTAAAATATATTAAATCCATTGTTAAGAATAAGTTTACCTTTTTTGAAAACTATTTTTGATGTGGCTATTGGAACAAATTATCTAACATTATATGTGACTTGCATTAAATTTCTGTTGGACAGTGCTATTATAGGGTATAATTAGGGTATTCTTAGGAGTGGAATTTCTGGGTCATAGGGTTATGCTCATCAGCTTTATAAGATGATGTCAATTGGACTTACAAGTGGTTGCACTAATTTGAATTTACATTCTAAGTGTGTGATCCTTCCTTGTTCCACATTTTTGTCATAATTGCTATTGTCAGATTTTTGAAATGTTTGTCGGATTGGTGATTGTAAATCACATTTCATTGTCTTATTTTGATTACTCTGATTACTATTTAGTGTGAATATTTCCCTCACCTATTTATTAGTCATTTATTTTTCTTCATCTGGGAAATGGCTTGTCAATATCTTTTGAAGATTCTTATGTGGGATTGTTTGCACTTTTCTTGTTGATTATTTGAAGGCATGTAAAATATCATCTTTGTTCTATTCTTTCTCACAAATTATGGCTTGTATTTTTATTTCCTTATTGGAATCTTTTGGTGAATAAAAAATTCTTAATGCAGGCATTAAATTTTTTAATATCTACTAAAATATTTTCTTTCAATGGTCAATTTCTGTTTCTATGCCCTGAAGCCACAGAATTATGTTTCAAAATGATGTTTTATATATAAGTCTCAATCCAATAGGAATTGATTTCTGTGTGTCATGTGACCTTGGAAGTAAAAGTTCAAGTTTTCCATGTGGATAACCAATTTTCCTAGCATCACTAATTAAACAGTCTCATTTCCTCATATCTATCAATATAAGCAAATCACATACATATAATGTTGTTTATGGATTCTTTTTTCTGTCCTGTTGTATTTGCCCATCACTGAGACAGTTCTTATTATATAATTGCAGATTTATGATGAATTTTTTCTCTGGTTGAATAAGGAGTATTGACTTATCTTGGATTTGGTCTATTAGATAGATTTTAGAAATAAGCTTGTTGAATTTCTTTTAAAAACTTCTTCAGATTTTGATGAAATTGTATTTGAACAATGGGTCAGCTTAGGGATAACATATATATTCATGATATTTAGTCTTCCAATCCAAGATCATTGTACATCATTGAACTCTGAGATCATTTATTTAGTTCTTTAATCAAGTTCTATAATTAATTGCCTTTTACAAATTATTTTCACATTATTTGTTAATCATATTCTTAGATAAAATACATGTGTTATATTTCTATTGTTAATATACAAGTTTTTTTTGAAAATTACATTTTATCAGTTTTTATTGTATAGAAATTAATTAATTATATATCAATCTCTTATCTAATTATATTTCAAAACTCTTATAAGTGCTAACATATTATCTCTAAACTTCTTTTGGTTTTCATTGTAGACAGTTATATAATAATTCTTGAAAGATAAGATTTGTTTCTTCTATGCCAATTCTTATACATTAGACCTTCAATACAGTGCTTAATAGAATATATTGACTAGTGACCACCAATGGCTTATTTTTTGCTTTTAAAAGACAGTTCTACTATTTGAATATCCAGTGGATCATGGCTGTAGATTTTTTTAGTCATTGTTTAGTTGCCAAGTCATGTCCGACTCTTTGCAACCCATGGACTGTCACCCATGGACTGTAACCCACCAGATTTCTCTATCCATGAGATTTCCCAGGCAAGAATACTGGAGTGGGTTTCCATTTCCTTCTCCAGATCTTCCTGGATCAGGAATCAAACCCGTGTTTCCTACGTTGGCAGGCAGATTCTTTGCCATGGAACCACCTGGAAAGCCTAGATTTTTAAGTGGACACCTTTAATTGAGTTAAGAGATTTTCAGTCTTCTGCCAGTTTGCTGTAAACACTTATTATAAACTAAATTTTATTAAATACTTGTCTGCACCCTTAATGTGATCACTTGACTTTTGTCTTTTAATGCTGATATGGTAAACATCCTCACAAATTTTCTAACGAAATGTTGGTCTTGATCATTTTATGGTTTCGTTTTTAAAACACTGCTGAATATAATTTTCGGTTACTCTTTAAAGCTTTGTGCCTGTGTTTAGTCCTTATTCTGCTTAACCTGTCAGCTGAACTCGATGCCATGGGCCCCTCTGGGTTGCTTCCTTCGTGCCTGGCCACTCTGCAGTCAGCACCGTTCGCGCCTCCTTAGACTCCTCGCTCAGTGTGAGTTGACCCTCATACTCAACCCTTCTCTTCTCTTTTCTGTCTACACTCACCCTCTTGGTGATCTCTTCTAGTCTCATGGCTTTAAAAACCATCCCTTTACTGACCCTGTCAAGTGTTTAGCTCTACCCTGTACCATTCCTCTCAACTCCAGACTCATGTCTGACCGCCTATTGGATTTCTCCCCTGGATGTCCACTGGACATCGAAAGGTTGATGTTTCTAAATCTGAACATCTACTCCTCCCACTGCTCTCCCTGTTAGGGTTCACAATAGCGTATAGTTTAAAAACGGCCCATTGTGGTGACCTGACAAACAAGGGTTGACGTCACAGTGGCCACATTGCCCTGGTGGGGATCCTGTTTTCTCCTTAAGGTGATAACCTGTTTTTCCCTGCTGGTGCCAGTTTCTCAAGATTGTGTGACCACCCAACCGTGAGATGCCTTTGACTACTTGATCACAAGACCCCAGCTTCAGGCTAAAGATACACTAAGGCCCTCTCCCTTCAGGGCACAATTTCCCAGCAATAGGGTAAAAGAAGGATTGGCTATAAAGGGCAAGCACTGGTTTCTCTCTAAAGCCAGTCACTTTCTTTCTCTCTTCCTATAATAAATCTTTTCTCGGTCTGAATGCCTGGCTCATGCTCTTTTTCTCCATGCTTGCTGTACACTCCCCTTTAGGAAATAATAATTCTATCCTACCAGTTGTTCAGACCCCTTGGCACCTTGCTGGACTCTAATACTCTGCATCCAATCTGTCAGCACATCCCCTAGGCTTTCCCTCAAAATAAATCCAGAATCTGGCCATTTCTCATCATTTTGTAGAACTACGAAGTTCCAAGCCACTGTGATTTCTCAGTTATTGTAGTAACCTCTCACTTGTCTGTTTTGCCCCTTCAGTCTATTCACAGCATAATAGAGTGTTATTACTAAAACACAGATCAGATCAAATCTTATTCTAATATTGTCATTTCTCACTCATAATAGAAGCCGACATTTCTTGCAATAGCTAGGAAGCCCCACCCTGTTATTATTAAAACACAGATCAGATCAAATCCTCTTCTAATATTGTCATTTCTCACTGATAATAGAAGCCGACATTTCTTGCAATAGCTAGGAAGCCCCACCCTTATCTCTCTGAACTGATCTACCACTCTCCCTCAGGTTTATTCTGCTCTAGGCTCCAGCCACACTGGTCCACCTTATTAGAACACTCTAGGCATTTGTCAGCTTCAGGCCTTTTTCACTTCCTGTTCCGTCTGCCCTGCCTGGAATGTTTTCCCTTCAGATACATTGTCTCCTCCATTACCTCCCGGTCTGTACTCAAATGTTTCTTTCTCACTGAGGTTTGCCATGTCCAACCTACCTAAAACTGAGACAGTCTTCCCCTCTATTCTCTTGCCTCATTTCTAGTTTTATTTTTCTCATTATTTATCATATTGCAGCCATGAAATTAAAAGACGTTTACTCCTTGGAAGGAAAGTTATGACCAACTTAGGTAGCATATTCAAAAGCAGAGACATTACTTTGCCGACTAAGGTCCGTCTAGTCAAGGCTATGGTTTTTCCAGTGGTCATGTATGGATGTGAGAATTGGACTATAAAGAAAGCTGAGCACCGAAGAATTGATGCTTTTGAACTGTGGTGGAGAAGACTCTTGAGAGTCCCTTGGACTGCAAGGAGATCCAAACAGTCCATTCTAAAGGAAATCAGTCCTGGGTGTTCATTGGAAGGACTGATGTTGAAGCTGAAACTCCAATACCTTGGCCATCTCATGCGAAGAGCTGACTCATTGGAAAAGACTCTGATGCTGGGAGGGATTGGGGGCAGGAGGAGAAGGGGATGACAGAGCATGAGATGGCTGGATGGCATCACTGACTCGATGGACATGAGTTTTGGTAAACTCTGGGAGTTGGTAATGGACAGGGAGGCCTGGCGTGCTGCGATTCACGGGGTCACAAATAGTCGGACACGACTGAGTGACTGAACTGAACTGAATATACTATATAATTTATTTATTTATCTAATGCCTATCTTCTTTCAAGAGAATATAAGCTCCATGCGGTGGTGGTCTCNCACTCTCCCTCAGGTTTATTCTGCTCTAGGCTCCAGCCACACTGGTCCACCTTATTAGAACACTCTAGGCATTTGTCAGCTTCAGGCCTTTTTCACTTCCTGTTCCGTCTGCCCTGCCTGGAATGTTTTCCCTTCAGATACATTGTCTCCTCCATTACCTCCCGGTCTGTACTCAAATGTTTCTTTCTCACTGAGGTTTGCCATGTCCAACCTACCTAAAACTGAGACAGTCTTCCCCTCTATTCTCTTGCCTCATTTCTAGTTTTATTTTTCTCATTATTTATCATATTGCAGCCATGAAATTAAAAGACGTTTACTCCTTGGAAGGAAAGTTATGACCAACTTAGGTAGCATATTCAAAAGCAGAGACATTACTTTGCCGACTAAGGTCCGTCTAGTCAAGGCTATGGTTTTTCCAGTGGTCATGTATGGATGTGAGAATTGGACTATAAAGAAAGCTGAGCACCGAAGAATTGATGCTTTTGAACTGTGGTGGAGAAGACTCTTGAGAGTCCCTTGGACTGCAAGGAGATCCAAACAGTCCATTCTAAAGGAAATCAGTCCTGGGTGTTCATTGGAAGGACTGATGTTGAAGCTGAAACTCCAATACCTTGGCCATCTCATGCGAAGAGCTGACTCATTGGAAAAGACTCTGATGCTGGGAGGGATTGGGGGCAGGAGGAGAAGGGGATGACAGAGCATGAGATGGCTGGATGGCATCACTGACTCGATGGACATGAGTTTTGGTAAACTCTGGGAGTTGGTAATGGACAGGGAGGCCTGGCGTGCTGCGATTCACGGGGTCACAAATAGTCGGACACGACTGAGTGACTGAACTGAACTGAATATACTATATAATTTATTTATTTATCTAATGCCTATCTTCTTTCAAGAGAATATAAGCTCCATGCGGTGGTGGTCTCTGTTCTAATCTGTAAATATTCCATGTGTGTCTGAAAGTCAAGTGTTTGGCACAACATGCTTCCCATATTCATTATTGAAGCTTGGGAATAGTAATTTTCATATCTTTATGCTTGCTGGTTTTTGTTCTGCTTGATCTGTGAATCATTAAGAACAGATTTAATACCTCCCACAGAGTAGTGGGTTTGTCATTTTTCCCTCTCATAGTTGTTTCCGTTTTGTTCTACTTGTTTCGAGGTATCTTGGGGCAATTCAAATTTAGAATTATTACATCACCAGGAAAGCCTTTTTTACTATGGTGTGAACTTCTTCATAGTTTTATATATGTAAAAACCTATTTTGACTGGAATGATACAGTTGTACTAAAGACCAGAAATCTTCAGTTAATGTTCACTCAGTATGTTTATTTCATCACCTTATACTTGATATTTCTCTGTTTATGTGAGGCTTGCTTTATCTTGCTGCTGCTGCTGCTGCTGCTAAGTCGCTTCAGTCGTGTCCAACTCTGTGCGACCCCATAGACGGCAGCCCACAAGGCTCCCCCTTCCCTGGGATTCTCCAGGCAAGAACACTGGAGTGGGTTGCCATTTCCCTCTCCATCTTAATGGTACATAATACTTAATTTCTTTGCAATCAAGTCTGATCATTCATGACATTTCCCCAGAGAGCCAGTCCATCCTCATTTACTATAATTTCTGAAATATTTTGATTTACTTATATCAGTTTATTTTTAAGCTTTCTATTTATCTCACTCTTCCTGTCTTGGAATTTCCTCCTTTCTTCTTTTCTTTTGACTGAATCCCCCCACACCCACCCCTCTACCAATTCTATTATCTACTCTTCGTAGAACCATTTGGAAGATATTTGCTCTAATTCTGTTTCTCATTATAAAAAAATTAACATTCACACTTTATATACTTAAGTCTAAATTTCACAGATTTTTTACTGTCCTTCAAAACCATACAGCCCTAGAATAATTTTCTGTTTATCATGAGATGAATAGGAAGAATCCATGGACTGTGTGATAGCTGCAAAGGAATGAGAATGCCCCTCAGCTCAGTTGCTCGCTACCCTCTATTTTCCTCTAGAGAATTTATTATCCTCTGATTTTATCCATTTGTTTATTGCCAGCATTTCTATACTAATGTGTGGATTTCACAAGGACAAGAATTTTCAACTGTTTTATTCACTTTTGTCTTCTCAGGGGGTCAGAGAGTTCCTGCTTATAGTAAGCACGCATCAAGTATTGTTGAATGAACAAATGCTTCAATTGCAAACACACACTCCAGATTTACGGATATAATTGCTTGGTTTTTTAAAATTTATTTAATTTTAATTGAAGGATAATTGCTTTACAATATTGCGTTGGTGTCTGCCATATAGCAACATGAATCAGCCGTAGGTATATATATGTCCCCTCTCTCTTGAACCTTCCTCCCACTTCCCACCCCTCTAGGTTGTTAACAGAGATGTTACAGAGCCCCTGCTTGAGTTCCCTTAGTCATACAGCTAATTCCCATTGGCTGTGTAGAGAGATGATACTGATGAACCTATTTACAGGGCAGCAATGGAGACGTAGACATAGAGAACAGACTTACGGCCACAAGCTGGGGTGCTAGAGAGGAGGAGAAGCAGAGGGCGGGATGAATGGAGAGAGTGGCATGGAAACATACGCTACCATATGTAAAATTGATTGCTTAGTTTTTTTAATGCTCTTATTTGTTTTTAACCTCACCAATTATTTTTATTTTTAAAATATTGATTTCACTATTTTTAATTACTTTATTATTTTGTATAAGAATTGTTTGTTTAATCAATGTGCTTAGCATTTTCCTTACCCACTGTTTGTCCTTAGGGTCATTTTTCTTTTCTTTTTTCCTTCGGTAATATTCTTTATAAGCTTTAGTGTAGGTCTGTCGGTTGCAAACTTTTTCATTTGCTGTTTATATGAGTATATATATTTTCATTCTTCTTATTGAAAGACAATTTTTAATGGGGTGCAAATGTAGATTTGAGATGGGACAGAAATGACAGTTCTTTCATAATTTGAAAATATTGGAAGATACCCTTCCTCAACTTTCTGGCTTTTCTTTATCAGAAAGTTAGGTGTCAGTCTAAATACTGTTCTTTGTATGTAGTCTATCTGTTCTCTGTGCCCTGGGTGTTCTTTGGAAGGAGTGATGGTAAAGCTGAAGCTCCAGTTCTTTGGCTACCTCATGCAAAGAACTGACTCATTGGAAAAGACTCTGATGCTGGGAGAGTTTGGGGGCAGGAGGAGAAGGGGATGACAGAGGATGAGTTGGCCGGATGGCATCACTGACTCGATAGGCGTGAGTCTGAGTGAACTCCGGGAGTTGGTGATGGACAGGGAGGCCTGGTGTGCTGTGATTCATGGGGTCGCAGAGAGTCGGACACGACTGAGCTACTGAACTACCTGATCTGTTCTCTGTAGTTATTCTTAAAAAGTTCTCTTTACTTTTGCTGTAATTTGATTGTACTCTCCTTGATTTGAATGTTTAAGTCTTTCATAGGAAAGATTCAATTCAATTCAATTCATTTCAATTTCATGGGAAATTTTGGACACTATCTCTGAATATTATTCATTCCCCATTTTCCCTTTTATTTCCCTGCACTGCTATACTTAGATGTGTGTTGCTCCATTCCTCATGTTCTTAACCTCTCCTATTTTCATTTTTTTTTCTGTCTCTCTGTGCTTCATTCTGTTCAGTTGCCTTATATCTATCTTCTGGTTACTTAGCCTCTCTTTAAGCATGTCTTTTTAATGCTTAACCCTTCAATTGCATTTAAAAAAAATTTTGGTGATCATTTTCTTTAATCCTAAAAGTTTATCTGAATGTTTATCAAACTAGTTTGTTCCTTTTTGATTGTCTCCTGCTCTTTATTCTTATTTTATTTTCTTTTTTATTTCTTACACTTGAAGTCTTTGTATATCTGATTTCTTTTATTTGCATTTCTACTGACTTTCATTATTTGTTAAAGAGACCTATGTGAGCTGTGTCCCTCTGAGGGATGTACTTTTGATTCTTCAGGCACATCTAAGGGTGCTACTACAGAACCATTACTTTAAATTAAAATTATCAGATTTTGGATTTTTTCTGATTGAAAAAAAAAAAAAACAAACTTGTGTAAATTCAGACCCAAAGTCGTGTGGATCCCAGAGGATCAAGAGCACATTTATCCTTGTTTTTTGACTCCACTAGGTAGATTTTGTTTCAGTTCACCACATATATCCTTTCCTGAGCCCTCACTTGGTGTTGGGTGATCAGAGGTCCAGGGCCCTGTTATGCACTTGCACAGGTTTGGTTAACTGTCCCCCAGATCTGCTGATGCTTTGGCCCAAATAGATCCCTGGATGTGTTTTGGTATGCAACAGCTGCATGCTGGTTCATCTCCCCACACTCACAATCTCATTTTTTTTGCAGTTAGAGGAATTCATTTACTTTGCTCTTGTTTCACCCATCAAATTATAAAGGTCATCTAAAAATATTTTGACTAACCCTTTAAGATTATTTTTTGTGACAGTATGTTGTAGGATTCCTGATATGTTATGTTGTTGGAAACAAAACTGTGGAACAATCTTTCTTGATAGCCTTTCCCAGATACTAATTACCAGACTAATCCAGAGATACAGGCAGAATAGAAGCCACATCCTGTGTCTACATTGTCTGAGAATTGTCTTCAAGAGCAGATGTTCAAGGTAGAGCTATAATCTTTAGAAAACCCACATAAAGAAAAGCAAACAAAGAATGTTAGCTTAGTCCAGCTATTATCACTGTATTAGAAAACAGATTTGCATTTTATTTACTGAGCTCCTGAAAAGATTGTTGGATGAGGTCAACTAGAGGATGTGACCACAGGTTGACTGTGAGCTGGACTCAGACAATTGAAAGTTGTTCACCTCTCCTCTGTCCTTGGAATGTATTAATATGTCCCACCCACCATTCCCACACTAGGAGTTGTTTTAAGGTCACAGCCTTGGGAGAGTAATGTTATTGAAACCAGTTAAGTCTTCCATATAAACTTTTAAAATTCTGGCAGGTAGGTGTGGAGATTTACTCATCCTGTGGTACCCAAGACAAGTCTCCTAAGTAAGTTCCCTTGCTTATTACACCTGCCACCTACCAGTCTGCAGTGATCTGTCTCTCTCTTTGGAGTTTCTCTTGGTACTCCACATATGGAGGCCAGCTTCAGATTTCACCCAGGAAGCACCCATGGGTTCAAACCAACAAAGATTGGTTCTAATTTTCCTGCTCAAAGGTGTAACAGTAATACAGTTTACAACTTTGAAGACCATGTGCTGTGTTTGTGCTCAGTCACTCAGTAGTTTCGGACTCTTTGCATCCCCATGGACTGTAACCCACCAGGCTCCTCTGTCTGTGGAATTTTCCAAGCAAGAATACTGGAGCAAGTTGCATTTCCTATGCCAGGGGATCTTCCCAACCCAGGGATAGAACCTGAGTTTCTTGTAAGAGATGGAGATGGAATCTTTTTTTTTTTTAAAGTTTAAATTTTTATTGTTTTAGTTTGTTTTGCTTTACAATACTGTATTCATTTTGCCATACATTGACATGAATCGGCCAGCTTCACCTAGGAAGCCCTTGAAGACTATAGAAGGAGGTAAAAGATGAAAAAGTAAAACCACTTAATGGCAGATAATCTTGTAATTAGGCATTGACCTTAAAGGAACACAGAGAAACTAAGGATTCTTTACATTGTGGCAATCTTAATTTCTATTACTGCATTTACAAATTTTGCTTTTTTCCAAATCTGTCATATTCTTTTCTCGTATTTTATTCTTTCTTTTATTTCTATATATTTTTCGAAAATACTTATTTTTAGTTTATATTTGATGTCTCTATTTGAAGTTTTGAAAGGGTCTGATTCTATTTTTGTGGATTAATTCATTGTACATTGTTAACATTTATTTTGGAATTTGGGATTGTGACCTCATTTTGGAGTGTGTTTTTCTGTAGACATCTTTGTATGATGTGAATTGAGACTATGTCTTCATGGGCTGGTGTTTCTTTTCTTTGTGTCAGTCACCTGCGAAGTGTTACTGGCTTAGGATCAATTTCATGCACCTTCCTTGGCCTCCCCCACTGAGTTCTCTGGGATGCTCCAGCTGAAGAGAGGCAGGAGCTTGTCTGTCTGGAAGGAGAGAAAAGAAGCGGGATGGATGTACTGTGGGAGGCACACACATAACAGGAGGCCAGCAGGAGTCAGACAGTTCTGTGGTGATGTGCTGGCACTTTGACATTGTCTGGAGGAGGCGTGCAACAGAAACCCCTGCCATGGCTTCACTGCCGACTGTATTTCTAGTCCTGCAGACCCTAGGCATTGTCCACGATGCCTCTACACAACTGTTAGAAAACCATCCAGTTCTCATAAAGTGAGAAACCTTCTGACCAGAAACCTTGGCATTTCCAAACTGCAAAGAAGAAAAAAAAAAACCAACCAAAATCTCGCTCTCTCCCTCTCCCTTTATCTCGATGTGTCCACTTATTTGCTCCCGAAACATAGGAGGGCCTGGTTTTCTTCCTAGGAGCCCCTCCTAAGAATGAAGGTCAGGGGCTAAATCTATGCATAGTTAACAAATTGTTAGATTTTTGGAAAATACTCTCTTTTATTCTCCTACTTCGTGCTTATCAGCTTGAGTCCTGGGTGTTTCTCTGTGGATTACAGTCACTGTAGTCAAGTCCAAGTGACAAAGCTGTGTGCTGAGCAAGCCCTGTGTTCTCACCTTGTGGCAGTTGAACTTGTTTAAGAATGATTTCCCAGAGGGCTTCCCTGGTGTTTCGGTGGATAAAAATCCACCTGCCAATGCAAGGGACACCGGTTCTATCCCTGGTCTAGGAAGATCCCACATGCCATGGAGCAACTAAGCCCATGTACTATATATACCTACTGAAGCTCGAGTGCCCTAGAGCCTGTGTTCCACAATGAGAAACAACCACAGTGAGAAGCCCTTGCCTCACAACTAGAGAGTAGCCCTCACTTGCCACAACCAGAGGAAGCCCTCATGCAGCAACAAAGACTAAGCACAGCCCTAAATAAACAGATAAAGAAAACAAAGAAAAAAGAGTGATTTCCCAGGTTTTAGTTTGAGGGAAATGAAGGTGGCTGAGGCTATATAAGTGATCCTCAGCTTTATAACTGGGGAATTTCAATCTTCAGAGCTGCTTTGAAACTCAAGGAAGAATAACACTGATCATTTACCTGGGTGTCAATAGTCAGAGGTTCACTGAGCCTCAGGAATATCTCAGTGTTGAGATGGATATTTTGGCAGTGGGTATCCTGGCTCCTGGGGACAGAACAGAAGAGATGCTATTCTCTTATCCTGGCTTCCTTCTCTTGCTTTCATGTTTTCAGTAGGAAGATATCCCAGAAGCCACTATGAGTTTAGTTTTTCCCTTTTATTTAAGAAAAACTCAATTCTGTTTCACAGAAAATAAAAGAAATGCATAAGGTGGAGACAAGACTAATTATAGATAGTAAGCAAGCAAGTAGCATGTGAGTCACAGTGGAAATTCATGGCGTTAGTAACCAAGGAGGCACAGTAGACCTAACCAGAATAGATGGAACATTTGTACCAGATGAACTCCTACAGTGGGTGTTGGTCGCTATCTTCTGCTCAAATTCTGACACCTTCAAAAGCTTCTGTAATCTATCTTTTTGTGCATACCGAGGATCTAGTTCCTTTATAGGTTTCTCTCCTACTTGTACAGAAGATAAACTTTCTCACATTCACCAGGATGGTCTACTCACTGTGCCCCCCATTTGCCCCCTTGTCCTCATCCCCCCATGCTGCGATACAACACGTGTGTTTGGAACCTTCTAAAGCTGTGGTCTCTCATTACTCTGGTTCCAGGGTAGACCCAACCAAACACACTCACCATACCTTATCACCCATACAGCTTCCCACTGACCTTCTGACATATGGCCTCAGGTTTTAGAGAATTAGGTCATGACAGCTTTTAAACTAGAGTTAACTAGCTTTCTTGCTTGCTATATGCTTATGCATATAGCATGGGGGCCAGCCATCTGAGCTAGGAAGATTACCCAGAAGTGCAAGTCTATGGTTCTCATCTTCCAACTCAGAGACAGATTGTATACTTGCGGTGAGTTTGCTCATGTTTTAATCCTCCAAGCAGAATACTAGAAGAAAGCTGGTCTTAGTAAGGAAAGATCATTACTTCTCTTCTTCATCTGCTAGTTCTCAAATGATTATTTTAATTCACTTTCATTGCTCTTCCTTCTATGTCTAATCCATAAAGAATTTGGGCTGTGAGTCTTTAGAGTCAGATGATAGGCATTTGGGAGTCCCATAACGATAAACATGTCATATGTTAAGACTGTGGACATTGGATATACATGTCTCTCCATGTTGGCCCTGTCCAGCTCAGCAAAGTTGTGGGGCTTTTGTTGGGGGTTGGCCTGCACTGATGCTTTTTTTTCTTCCATGATATATTCCATGGTCCTGGTGGGGCTTCCTATCATAGCACCTAGTCTCACTAGCCATTGAGATGGACATGTGATCAAGATCAGCAGTTTACATATCTTTTCTTGTAGTATCCATCATGCCTGGTTGAACCAAAGAGGGAAGGGGGCCCCACCTCTGAGTTCATGAACTAGGAAAAGCATGAGCTGAGGTTTGATGCTCCTGCCCTAAGGGGAATCATTGTCTACAGCAGGAGAGAATGAAATCTGAGTCAGAATTGAGACTTGCATGAATAAGGAGAAGATTGTATCTGTGTCAACTCCTTGTTTGGATTCTCGATGGTCCCAGAGCTGGCCTTGGCTTCTTAGCTGTACTCTTGTTTCTGGGAGCTCATTCAATTTAATGGGACAATAAGCCCCTTTTGGTGCCAGCAAGTTCATGCTCAGTTTCCTTTACATATGTAGAGATTCCTGAAAAACAGACATTAATTACTGGGAGTAGAGCATTGCAAATATCAGGCACCAGGACTCAGAACTGGTTGATTTCATGTAGAGTGTGGTTAATAAAATTGTTTTCATCTGGCCTGGGAAAATGGAATTATTGTAATCTCACTGACAATGTAATTATTGTTACATAATGTTTTCTTGTCATCTCTTGGATTGTAGATCAATTGCACATACCAAGAGAGCTTTTAAGAGCTTGGAAGACTAAGGTAGGAATAGGAGAAGGTGTTGGCTTCCTGTTATGATCATTGAGGGATTCTACTAAGAGAAAAGTCTTATTACTAGCTGACATGATGACTAAAGCTACAAAAGGAACAGTGATCAATATTAGCATAATAAATTATTTCCACCTGCCATCAGCATACTTTTTGGTCTTGTTCAAGCTCCATCTCCTGCACAAGGCCTTCTCCAACTACTCCAGCCCACTCATTCCATTCTTCTCGTGTTTATGCTGTAGACATTTCTTTAGCACCTATTGAGTACCAGAAATTGGGCAAGGTGCCAGACATTTCTACTGGCCCTAATGTTTCCAGGATATGATTTGTTAATAATGCAGTTTATTTATTGATTTAAAGTTGTCATTTAAAACTATAACTCAGAGTACTAAGTCCATGGCGATTCAATGAGAAAGTTCCAGCCTATGTGATCTCACCCCCAGAAGGTACCACAAAAAATGAGACACACATTCAGGAGCATTAACTGAGTGCCCACATGCAAATTATATAGGACTTCTGACTTTGGCAATAAAGAGGACTTCCCTGGTGGCTCAGATGGTTAAGTGTCTGTCTACAATGAGGGAGACCTGGTTTCGATCCCTGGGTTGGGAAGATCCCCTGGAGAAGGAAATGGCAATCCACTCCAGTACGATTGCCTGGAAAATCCCAAGGACGGAGCAGCCTGGTAGGCTACAATCCATGGGGTCGCAAAGAGTCGGACATGATTGAGCGACTTCACTTTTCACTTTCTGACTTTGGGGAGTTTTCATCGATTCCTGGGAACAGTGTTAAGTCAGTATATTGGGATTGTTGTAGATTATTAAGAAAAGATGCTGGGTTTCCCTCTTCAGGGATTATATTTTCATTCTTTCCTAAAATCAAATCAAGCCGAAGGAAACTATCATATGTTCTGAACAGGTAGACGAATGCCCAAGCTACAGAATCACATTGTGAAGAGGACGAAACTTTTTTACTGCTGAATAAAGTTTCTTCAGAGGGTTTGACATCCATATCTCCCTGCCACACATTTCCTGTTTCTCTGTGTTCTTAGCATAAGATGATGGACTGTCAACTGTCATCATCAAATGAATCTGTGAGTTCACTACTTCATTTATTCATTCTTTTTTTGAATTTGTTTGTTCATCAAGTATTTTAAACTCATGCTATGTAGAAAGTTGTGAACCAGATGATACTAGAGGCAGAGTGAGTGAGGAAATTTAAATTACAGGTCTTATTTTGCAGCTGAGTGTATGATCCTTGGTGAGTCATGAAAATGCTATGTATCTCAAATTCTTTATTTGTGGAATGGGGATTAAAATCTGTACCCCACAATTACAAGATGATCTAGGAGCATAAATTCTGAAATAAATGGTCAAATAAATAAGAGGAAAGGAGTAAATCAGAAGAATTCAGAAAACACATGTGGAATGAATTATGGAAATAAAATCACCTTTAGATAATTGCTGCAGGCAAGATCCACAGCTAAAAACTGGATAAAACTAAAAGGAGAAACAGTATATTTGCACTGCCACCAAGTATCTCCCCAAAATATTTATCAGCCACTGTGGTGGTTTTAACACATCTACAAATTATTTGATATTCCTCTTTTTAGAAAATGGGGCTAATTCTCCTCTCCTTGAATGTTGGTTGGACTCAGACTCACTTCTAACAGAATACAGGAATGAAAAAATATCACTTTGCCCTGGCAGACCCTATCTTAATCACATGACCAAGGTTAACACCACCAAAAACAAGTATGTTGACATCAGGTACCTCATATAATGCAAAGAAAAGGGCACATTGCTTCTTTGGTATTTCCCCCCAAAACTCATAACTGCAGCCTAATCATGAAAAAACATCAAACAAACCCAAACTGCAAATATGTAGCTAGCATTCTTCAAATGTGTCCCCATCATAAAAAATAAAAGCCTTCGAACTGTCACAGATTGGAACTGTCTAAAGAGAGTAAATGCTACATGGACCCTTGGAAAGGAAATCAGAAAAAGCATTATTAGATATTAGAGGAAATTTTTGTGACATCTAAATTGTTTGTAGTTTAGTTAAAAATATTGAACCAAAATTAATTCCTTAGTTTTGACAAATGTACCTTGGTTATGTAAGATGTTAACACTGGGAGAAGTGAGGTAAAGGGGCTGCATGTATTCTCTGAACTATCCCTGCAACTTTTCTGAAAATCTATAATTATGTCAGAATCAAAAGTTTAAAAAAAATGCTGTACCTCATGATGCTGTTTAAGGAACTTCTACCAACATATTTGAAAATACCTAGAAAAGTACCCAGTATCATACTTACATAAAATATGACTTTTATTTTTATTATGAGGGAATAGAAATAGTAAAAAGGGTCGGGTGAGGGGAGCGCTGTTGGCTCACATTAGAGATGAAGGAGAATAGTTTTAAGTGACATTTTTAAAAGATCTAAAACCAGTGTCTAACTCCTTCATATCAGGACATCAGCTTCAAGAAGGGAGAGCTTTTTGTTTAGTCTGTTCAGGGCTGTATTCCAAGCCCTAGAACGGTGCCTGGCACACACCAAGTGCTCCAGAAACACTGAGTGAATGAATGAACGCTGTTCTTTATTGGTCATAAAGGGAGGCAGAGTTAGAATGTGCTGGCAGTAAGAAGAGATGATAAACCCTCGAGGAGTGGTTAGGATCTGGGAGAATAATCTGAATCCGAATCGGTTTGAATAGGGTGAGGGGGGCAGTCAAGGTCAGAGCTAAATGAGAGGAAGCAAAGGTGGAGCAAGGATCGAGGGAGTACCAGGATGAAAGGCACCCAGGAGAGCGAGAACAGCTCGAGCGCAGAACCGGAAGTGAGCACTAGTGTCTAGAGCAGCTCTCAGAGCCTTTCCACAAACCTAGGTCTGCTCCCGAATATTCAGAGGAACTGAATAAGTCAGCCAGCTGGTTGCCTGAACAAAGCCCTCTTGTTGCAACTAGGCAGGGGTACACCCAGGCATGACACCCTTAATCCCAGAACAATTAAGACTATGGATTTCTGCGCCCCCAAAGTAGGTTCTAGCTTCTGAACAGAAGCATCTGCCAGCCTGTCTGGGGAGAGGTAGCAGGACTGACGCAAATTAGCAGCAGCAGCAGAGAGCACGCCTGCCCTGCCTTGGTGCAGTTGTCTAAACCATACAGCTCACCGCCCTTCAAGGTCGGGATGTGCCGTCTAGCATAGCTAAACGTACTGCAGACCTGGGCCAGCAATTGTTTAGTTCTGGGGAACTTTTAAACGGCGTTCTAGTTAATGACTGTTTCCTGGGGCTGGTGGGGGCTCATTCAGCAGGCTGGCCTTTTGTTGTTTCCTGGTGAAGGAAGCTCTGTCCCCTCACAGAACCCCTAAAGAGCTCGAAGGAGCACTGGTCAGATTAACTGAGACCACACTGAGGGCAGAGCTGCCAGCATCTCTTTCTCCACTTATATAACACAGAAAAATTAGTTCCTTCCCCCTCTCCTTCAGATTGATTTAATTTTTCCTAAATTTCCCAAGCTGAGCCCCACAATGTGGGCTAAGACTGGCTTCCAGGCTTCTGACCATTATTCCTGTCGACTTGCAGTTTCCAGCAGAAAGTTTTGCCCAGAGTTGGTAGCTCAGCTGTTTCGACTCATAATGGGGAGGAAAAGTGGCAGGCGGGCTGTCAAACCTGATGCAAATGATATTTTATAAAAAGTGGTTTAAATTGGCTGAAGCTGTTTTTAGACTGATCAGTTAAAAAAGTATGTAGGGCATCTTTCTGACTTGTATAAACGCAGCTCCCAGGAATTAGATGTTTCATCATACACTTTGGGAAAGGTCTGTAGGTGGGCACAGGCTCCTCATAAAAAGTAGATGAGGATTCGGTAATGTGGAAATATGTAAATTGGGTTCAAGCTGCCCTCAATTAATTGGAAGGGACTCGTGAGATAAGCAGAGAGGAAGGGAAAGAGATATTGGAAGAATACATTGAATCCTTGTCTACCATGGAGAGTTAAGTTTTACTATTGGTTTCTACTGGAGCTCTTTGAAGAATTGCCGGAATTCTGCCCAAGACTCCAGAGCAGGTCTCCTTAACTCTTTGTGATTATAGTTACAGGTCTCCCCAGCTATCTGAAAAGTGGATTGCCCTATGAAACCTTTCTAAACTGAAATGGCATCGAGCAAAGAAATAATTACCTCAGGACACATCTTGCTAACAGAATGTACAGAATAGATTGAGATAGAGCCCAGATGCTCGCAGACATAGTTCAGAGCTGTGGCAGCTTGATGTGAGTCTACTTCTGGGAAGGCAGCTTGGCAGGGCTACTTTTGCTACTCAGGATGCCTGATGCCTCTATCATGGCTCCGCTCTCAGCAAAACAGTGAATATTTATCTTCACCTTTTGCCTGTTTTTAAAAATGAAAATTGGAGTTTAGCAAAAGTAGGTACTATGTCGTGAGATGGTATAAAGCAAACTTTTGAAAAACAGGGATCTTGTCGCCCATGTTCAGTCAGAACAGAAGAGGCAAGTGGTGTTTTGAGGCTTGATAAAGGGATTTCAGTGCTAGCAACTGGGGAAAGTTACCTTCTTCGTGAGAAGATTGCGGTCCTCTCTTGGTATCTACAAGGGGTTGGTTCTAAAACCCACCATGGATTCTAATATCTGTTGGTATTTGAGTTCCACAGTGGGTTCTCCCAATCCATAAGTTCCTCATCCACAGATTCAACCAACTGCAGATCATGTACTAGGTTTGCCATCTGTGTTTGGTAGAATATGGTTGAATAAGGATATGAGGTGGTGGAACATGAGGATATGGAGGGCTGACTGTGTGTTTATTGGAAAAGAAATCCATGTAAAGTGGACTTGCCCTCTTCAAACCCATGTTGTTCAAGGGTACCCTATGGTTTCCTTAAGATTAGACAAGATAGAAACTCAAAGGTCCACTGAGAAACTTTGGAGTCTGTGTATTATACTGATATCTGGGCTGTCCAAATGACCTTCTTTTCTTTCTTTCTAGTCAAATCCTATTCTCAGGCATTCTCCTAACTCCACAGCCAGCCGAGATGCAACACGTATACTCAGCTCTCTAGAGCTGACTCTGCCACTCCAAGAGGTGTGTCTCTTCTCTCTTGTTAAGTCTATGAAATTTGGCTCTTTCAAGCTCATCTCCAGTGTAATCTAGATGAGACACACAATATTGGACATACTTGATCCCATTTGGTTCAACACAGAGATGTTGGAATTTATGTGAGAATGGCTACAGAATCTCCCTCCTCCTGCTGTTTATCAAAAATTCTAAGTGGGTTTATTCAGTATGTCTCTGCTTCCTCCCTGGATTCATTCTAGGACTTAGGGGATAATGAATTGGTGGTTGTGGGCGGGGTGAAGGGGAGGACCAGAAGGAGGTAACAAGAAGGTTTTGAGGGGTGGCTTTAGGTGATTTGAAGGAGAGGCCCAAGAGTAGGTGAAATTCACACACAAAAGACATTAACAAGTGTTGCTGTTCACAAAGTCCTTTTCATGGTGTTAGGTGTTAGAGAAAAAGTGAGAATTGGAGCTGACATAAAAAAGAATGAACTTGATTCAGTTGTAGTGGGGTGGAAGGTAGGGTTTGTTATACGGAGTGAAGTAAATTAGAAAAACAAAACAAATATTGTTTACTAACACACACACACATATATGTATATATATGTATATATATAAATAGTACTGATGAATCCATTTGCAGGGAAAGAATGGAAACACAGACATAGAGAACCGACTTGTGGACACAGTTGGGGGAGGAGAGATTGCAACAATTTGGGAAATTAGCATTGACGCATCTGCACTATTGTGTAAAATTGATAGCTAGTGGGAAGTTGCTGTATAAAACAGGGAGCCCAGCATGCTGGTCTGTGATGACCTAGAGTGGTGGAATAGGAGAGGGGAGGGGGCTTGAGAGACGGGAGACTTTATGTATATATATACACATATATATATATGTATATATATGTCCTCTCTCTATATATATGTATATAAAATTATGGCTCATTCAAGTTGTTGTATAGCAGAAACCAACACAACATTGTAAAGCAGCTATTCTCCAACGAAAAATAATTGGAGCTGAATTATTTTCATATTATTTTGGTTGCATGGACCATATTCTTTGACTATGGTATCATTCTGGTGTGAAACCACATGTATCACAATACCATAAGCATTATATTTGGCTTAATCAGTTGGCCAGTCTACATATACAGCTGTGTGTTTACTCTCTGCCTTCTATGAGACAAACGTAAGTTGTGGTGTGAGCCCTGGAGGCATTTACCTGGAAAGACAAAAGACTGGAAGCACAGAAAGAGATGTTGATTGTTCACTATGGTGATAACTGTGAGGAGAGACTCTATATTACACAGGACTTGAATTGCTCTTGTTTCCTGCTGGAACTGATATTTTTATTTTTTGGCTTTGTAGTGTATCTAAATGCTGACCTTGGTCTTTCAGGTCTTTCTTCATGTTATATTTCAGTACTCTTGTTTCATTTTGGCTATTCTCCCTTGACCTGTGAATCTCTCTCAATTCTGACTCGCTGCCTTTGTCCCAGATGTCACCCTCACTTAGGGATATTCTTTGCTCTTTCTTTTGTAAGGCTTCCCTGGTGGCTCAGAGGTTAAAGCATCTGCCTGCAATGCGGGAGACCTGGGTTCAATCCCTGGGTCAGGAAGATCCCCTGGAGAAGGAAATGGCAACCCACTCCAGTGTTCTTGCCTGGAGAATCCCATGGACAGAGGAGCCTGGCAGGCTACAGTCCACAGGGTCTCCAAGACTTGGAGATGACTAAGAGAACTTACTTTTACTTTTCACTTTCATCTGTTCATATCCTATCCATGCTTTGGAGGGGATATGAAATTCTAATGATCTGTGAAATTTTTCAGATTCCCAAGTTCACCAGAATCTTTTCTATGTTCATTGCCCTCCATTTTCAAATATTGTTTTATGCAGTTTAGTCATAAGATTGAGAAGATTGGAAACATACTATCAGAGAGTTGGAAGGACACTTACAGACTTCCCTTCAGTTTTTCAGATTATACAACTGAGATTCAGTGACATATTCTTACTGACTTCAGACCATCCACTGGGAATATATGTTAATGTTTGTAAACTGGAAATTGCTGTAGAAATAGTTGTTATTCTTAGAGTGGCAGAGCTATGTCTAGGAGATAAGTTCTCTGACCCCTTCCCACTCCATCTGATAAATCAAGCTGCCTCTAGCAAATTGCTATCCTTCTCTGTAAGCCTTGTCTGCCCAGTTTGAGCTGGGAGATCAAAGTTGGGAGGGGAGCATTATCATGTGGCAGCTGTCATGTACCAGTTGCATTTGTGACAAATAACCCGTGAGATATTGTATCATACTTATTCTTATAAATGAGGACACTAAGGCTCTGAGAGGTTAAAATATTTGCCCAAGATCACACGGAAGGCAGTTAAGTGAAAGTGAAGTCGTTCAGTCATGTCCAACTCTTTGCGACCCCATGGACTGTAGCCTACCAGGTTCCTCTGTCCAAGGGATTTTCCAGGCAAGAATCCTGGAGTGGGTTGCCATTTCCTTCTCCAGGAGATCTTCCTGACCCAGGAATTGAACCCGGGTCTCCTGCACTGTAGGCAGACGCCTTAGTGTCTGAGCCACTCGGGAAGTCAGTAGGGAGCCAGCCACCAGGGAAGGCTCTGCGAGGTTAAAATATTTGCCCAAGATCACACGGAAGGCAGTTAAGGAGTATGCAAATATAGATCTACCTAACTCAAAAGCTTGTGTGTCTCCTTTCTCTTTTCTCTATATTGTGCTCCTCGAGGCAGAGATAGATTCTTTTTTCTTTTATTTCCACCAACCTTTGCCCATCTTTGGCCACAGTATATGATCAGTCACAATGTTCTGCTTGATTGATGGCTAAGTCTTCCATAGGAAGTCTCTAAGAACCTTGCTTATTTCAATGATCTATTTCCAAGGATAATCCATCTCACAGACCCTATTTTCTAATGGTTCACAATCATTTGAAAAATTCCTAGATTACAAAGAATGTCATATGCTTTGGCTTTCTAGAGAAAGATGTGAGAAATTTGGCTGGTGCTTAGAACTCTTCAATTAAAAGTCACTCTTGAAATATGCAAAGTGATTCATTTTATTTTTCAGTGGGTGGGTTCTGCATGATGATAGGCAGGAACAGAAATGGGGTCAGGGTCCATCATAGACCAGGCTGATGTGAAGAGTTGCTCCCTGCCTGGACACAACATGGCACAACAACTCTCCTGGACAGTGCATAGATACAGTGACTTGGGGTACCTACAGTGGGCTTCGGTCAACTCAAGAGGTTCCCATTTTCTAGTGTCAGTTTTCCCCCTCTCTCAGACATTTCTCTTACTGAGCCTGGCGATTTGCCCTCTGGGCTTGCTCAGTTGTGTTTATTAGATGAGATGCCCCCTGTGACACATTATGCTAATGTGGCCCCCCAAACTGGTTAATGCCACTGTTATAGGGTAAATTTATTCATCAAGAGTGTTGTTAGATGCATATATGTGGAATCTGGAAAATAGTACTGATGAACCTATTTGCAAAGCAGAAATAGAGACAGACGTAGAGAACAAATGTATGGATACTAAGGGGGGTAAGAGAGGATGGGATGAAAGGGAAGATTGGGAGTGACATATGTATATATATATATACACACACATAGACATACACACACACACACACACACATACACACACACATATATATATACACACATATCAGTATGTGTAAAATAGATAACCAGTGAGAACCTACAGTATAGCACAAGGAACACTACTCAATGCTCTATGGTGACCCATATGGAAAAGAAATCCAAAAAAGAGGTGATATGTGTGTACATATAGCTGATCCACTTTGCTGTATAGCAGAAACTAACACAACGTTGTAAAGCAACTGTACCCCAATATTTTTTTTTAAATAAGGGTGCTGTTAGAGGCCTAATGTCTTTAATCCCAGAGTGAGTATAATTTTGGACTCTAAGTGGTATGGAGAGCTTGTGAAAAGGTGGTTTTGGCTGAGTATCTATAGATATTAGATGAGGAAAAGGAAGGAGTATATTTTATTCTCTTCAGGCTACCCAAGAACCCATTAAGTACCATGCATTGAAAATCCACCATAATTTGTAATGAGATGGTAGTGGCTGTGAGATGGAGATAAGGAGAAAAGGTCCAGTTTAGGGGGTGTCCAAAATGAGACCAAAATTATCCTGAGTTATAACCTTCTCTCCTCAGTTCTGTTTGCTGACCTCTCCCTTTGTGGCATGGCCACATGTGTGACTGCCATTTGCCTCATTAGATGATTTAGCAGAAGCCACATCTATCTGGCCTTCACCCAACATCCCTTTTATTTATTTATTTTTTCCCTGGCAACTGCTGGTGAGTGATTTGCTCTCATATGGTAATCTATGCACTCAAAAATGACCCTCAGGCATACACTATACAGAACAGGGTACCTTTTGTCCAATTTTACCTGGACACTACCTGTCATTTTCATCTAATGATGTGAGAGTCTATTTGCCAAACAATTGCAGCTTGGACTCTGGTTTTGAATAATGTCACTGGCAGATCGGTTTATTCAGCCTCTGGGGATGGCATCTCCTGATGGCCCTCCTAATGCCCCAGTGTTTATTCTTTTCACTGCCAAAGTGCTCTCCCATTCATCTGAACCATCAGCTTTGCCAATAACCTGTCTTTTAAATAACACCCTATTGCCTTTCCGTGTCTCCTGAGGACAGAAAGGTTAAAAAGCGAGTTTTCTGCTTCTACAGCATGCAGCTGCTGAGAGAGTTCTTGACCAGATGACATCTCCATTTAAAGCAGTCTTATACAACCTTGGCTAGATAAAGAAAAAGGGACAGTCTGATGGCATTTCAATGTATTCTGCTCCTGAAGGTTGGAAGGTTCATCCTCTTGACATCTGTCACAAACTTCTCATTCATGACTACTGTCTTCTCTTCAGTGTCTTGGGTGCTGAGGACCTCTGGAATGGTTCAAGACATATTCCTGCCCTTAGGGAGTTTACAGTCTAATCCACTCAAGAATCTGTGTGGATTACCTTTAATACCCATTACACATTATGCTAAGATATTAAATTAAAAATGTGGGCTGTTTTCTTGAGTGATCACAATACAGTAAGTTTTAGTTCAGTTCAGTCGCTCAGTCATGTCCGACTCTTTGCGACCCCATGAATTGCAGCACGCCAGGCTTCCCTGTCCATCACCAACTCCCAGAGTTCACTCAGATTCACTCCCATCGAGTCAGTGATGCCATCCAGCCATCTCATCCTCTGTCGTCCCCTTCTCCTCCTGCCCTCAATCCCTCCCAGCATCAGAGTCTTTTCCAATGAGTCAACTCTTTGCATGAGGTAGCTGAAGTACTAGAGTTTCAGCTTTAGCATCATTCCTTCCAAAGAAATCCCAGGGCTGATCTCCTTCAGAATGGACTAGTTGGATCTTCTTGCAGTCCAAGGGACTCTCAAGAATCTTCTCCAACACCACAGTTCAAAAGCATCAATTCTTCGGTGCTCAGCCTTCTTCACAGTAAGATTAGTTATATACAAAACACAATGCAATGTCTTGTGCAAAAAAAAAATGACATGGGGTGTGTTATAAATGCTCAGAGACAAGGAGTGTCTAGCTATTTTACAGTTATGCCACATATTTAATGCCCAATGCCAAACTCATTTACTTTTATGTTGCTTTTCTTACCAAAAATCTTTTGATAAGATTTTCTTACCAAAAATCTTGCTTCTCTTTTTGTCCTCTTCAAATAGTGTCATTCTAGCCAATAGAACTAACAGTGATTTTTTTCTCTCTTCTCTTCTATCTCCCCCTTTTCGACCAAATGTCAATCCTACATGGTAAATATTTCACAACACAAGCCTTCTCTTCACCATCACCACCCTCTTGTCCAAGTGCATTCTCTTTCATTTGTAATTTGGGTTCTTGCAATAATTTCTAAGTGATTGACCTGGATACAGCTGTTTTTTCATATAATGCATCCTCTACACTGCTATCAGAGTTACAATTCTGATTTTATTTGATTATTTTATTTAAGTGTTAGTAACAAAAATGTTCAACTGTGTAATCATGGCATATGAGGACTTGCATCAGGAGTTAGCAAACTTTTTCCCATAAAAAGTCAGTAAATATTTTAGGCTTCACAATGAAATCTGTCACAACTATTCAAGTTTGCCACTTTAGTGCAAAAGCAGCCATCAATAATACATAAACAGATTAGTGTTGATGTGTACCAATAAAATCTTATTTATAGACACTAATATTTGAATATCATAATTTGCATGTGATAGTATCCTTCATTAGAAGGATACATGAAATAGTATCTTTCTTTTGATTTTTTTTCAAAAAGTAAAAATGTTAAAACCATTCTCAGTACCTGGGTCATATCAAACAAATGGCAGGCCAGATTTGGTCCACAGGTGAAACCCTGGCACACAGTCTGAACCTTCCTCACCTCCATTCTGACCCTTCCTTACCTCCATTCCTTCACCTTTTCTCCACTCAGTTCTTTGTCTCAGCCACAGCAGGCTGTTGACCTATTCTTGTACAAACCCTATACTCTCATATTTCTACACCTGTGATTCTTCACCTTGATTGCCACTTGGGCAAAAGGATTCAATACTAGATCCCAGGGAATCGTCCTATATCCTTGAAACAAGCCCATGGACTTTTGCACGTAGTCTTCCAGAAAGCCATGCTCCTATGAATATCCTATGTCATCTCCCAAGTTATTAGGAATAATGAAGAGCTGAGCTTTCCCTTGGTCTGCAAGGTCATAAAGCAGTCTCTCATAGTGTCCTGGATGCTGTCTTGTCACTTAATCATGAAGTAGAAGTTATCTGTGGGTTTGGGGATTTTTAATGACCTGTCTGGTCTTGTAGGGGATTTGAGGAGCTTCAACAACAGTGAATGACACTGTTGTAGCCCTCTTCCAGAGCCCTTGGACTTGGAGGGTATCATGCTTAGTGAAATAAGTCAGAGACAGACAAATACTGTAAGTTATCTTTTTTTAGTCTTATCTAATTGGCCATCCATAATTTTCATTGTCTGTAATTTACACTCGGCCTCAGGACTTTGCTTGGGGCATATTTTTTGTTGTTGTTCCCTTTAACCCAGGTACCTTTCCAAGAATATGGACAGTTTACAAGGTGCTGTAATATATCATAATGGACAAGGTCTTAATTTGCAAAACTCAACACACTATGTTAATTCATTTTGTACTTAAACTTTCATTTCAAAGAATAAAATAATGCCATTTGTAGCAACATTGGATACAACTATATATTACCATACTAAGTGAAGTAAGTCAGAAAGAGAAAGACAAATATGATATAACATACATGTGCAATCTAAAATATGGCACAAACAAACCTATCTACCAAACAGAAACAGACTCACAGACACAGAGATTAGACTTGTGGTTGCCAAGGGGGAAGGGGGCAGAAGGAGAGGGATGGACTGAGAATTTGAGGCTGATATATGCAAACTATTGCTTTTAGAATGGATGAACAGCAAGGTCCTCCTGTATTGCACAGGGAACTATATACAGTCTCCTGGGATAAACCATGATGGAAAAGAATATTTTACAAAGAATGTCTGTATGTGTAAAACTGCGTCACTTTGCTGTACAGCAGAGATTGGCACAACATTGTAAATCAACTATACTTCAATAGGAAAAGCAATACAGATATGAATTATGTAATCTTCTATAATGTATTTTACTACTTTTTAATGCAGGCTGAAAAACAGTATAATAGTAGTAACAAACAAAAAAAAAGTCCACTTACAGTTAGTGGTGTATATTAGCGTCTTTAGCTCATTGTAAAGTTATTGAATGACCAAATCACCTTTGAAAGGCTGTTGGTACTGAGAAATAGTTTTTGGCTTCTTATCCAGCTATTGGAACTCATCTTATATGCAGAAGCATGTAGTTTCTGTAAAGCCTAATTGATGTCTTGAAGATGAAAGTACTTAGCATTTATGTCATAAAGGTCCCCTTTTCAAACACAAGCTGCTACAATATACTGTTTTTATGTTGTAAAATTTCTGAAAATATGCTGGGTCTGGTGGATCAGATTACCCATTCTGAGTCAGATGTGACTTTACTAGTAGTATGACCTGTTGTATAGCATGTTAGTTTTCTATGCTGCCTTAGTATTTAGACAAACTTAGTAGTTAGTTGGTCAGAAGTCTGGATGGGCATGACTGGGTCCTCTGCTGAGCTTCAACAAGACAGGAGGCTCCTTGCTTTCTTCTTTAAGTTTTGCAAGTGGTCCTCCTTCACATGGCAGGATGAGCCCCTTTCCTGATTCTAATGTTTCTGACTTTCCCTCAGACCACTTCTCTCTTGCCTCCAGCCAGAGGCAGCTCTCTGCTTCTAAGGCCTATATGATTAGACTTGGCCACCTTGATAATCCAGAAAAAAATATCCCTATTTTAAGATTAGTAGTATTTTCTTAATCTTTTTATTTAATATTGGATTATAGTAGATTAGGGCTTCCCAGGTGTTGCTAGTGGTAAAGAACACCCACCTGCAAATCCAGGAGACATAAGAGATGTGGTTTGATCCCTGGGTCAGGAAGATCCCCTGGAGAAGAAAATGGCAACCCGTTCCAATATTCTTGCCTGGACAGTCCCATGGACAGAAGGGTCTGGTGGGCTACAGTCCATGGGATAGCAGAGAGTTGGACATGACTGACGTGATTTTACATGCACAGTAGATTAACAATGTTGTTTCAGGTGTACAGTAAGATGATTCAGTTATGCATATGTGTGCATGCCACGTTCTTGTTTGTTATTAATTTTAAATGTAGCAGTGTGTACACCTCCATCCCAAACTCCCTAACTATCCCTCTCCATACCCTTTCGTACCTCATGAATTTGTTCTTTAAGTCTGTGAGTCTGTTTCTTAATTACATTTTCAAAGTTTCTCTTTCCATGTAATACATATATTCTCAGACTCCAGGGATTAGAACATGAACACCTTTAGAGTTCCCTTCTGCTAACTAAATAGTGTTACTACTTTTATGAGGAGATCAAGTGATTTGTGTTTTATTGTTTTTTTCTCCCAAGTTGCTTTCCCTGTTATGGTTTTTTTTTTTTTTTTTGCTCTTCAAGTGTATTTTTTTCTTAGGTTTCTGCTGATCCTTGGCTTTCTGGGTCATGTTTAAAATAATGGCAGTTCTGTTTGCTTGGAGTAGTATAGCTGTGGGCTTCATTACATGGTATTATGGGCGGGGTGGGGGTGTCGTTAATGTTGTATAGACATTTTCTGTAGAGCTGGTTAAATTTCCAAGAGTAATAGCATTCTGAGGTTGTGGCACGCAAAGAGAACTGCTGGTGGTGGGGGTTTGGAGTGGGTATCTCAAGATTCTATATGCAGGCTTTCACATTTTCTCCCCTTTCTTGGTATAATATCACATCCCTACTCTCACCAGGGCTTTTTGCCCTCCAGATCAAAGACTCCCTGTTTTCTTCTTGGGAGAATACATATCTAGTCTTCTGATGGAGTAGAAGTGTTCAGTAAATCAGGAAGATGATCTTCAGGTCCAACTGAAGATTGTAAGCAGAAGTCTGTAAACAGACTTCAAACTGACTCCCATTTGCAGCCCCACCTTTCCCACATCCAGAGGTGGCAGGCAATGCCCCTTTCTGAGCCTTCCATGAGATTCATGAGTTAAGTTGCTTCTCAGCATTCCCTACTTGATTCAAGATTCAACTTCTGGGGTTTGCCCTTGTGTGTCTGCTTCCCAACTGTCTCTGTGTTGTTGATGTTGCCTCCTCTCTTGTCTCTATGAGAAAAACTTGAAAAAAACTGCTTTTCTATCTTCTCAATAGATCTTGAAGGGGAGTAGAGGTAACTAGCTCACTCTGCCATCTGATGTCTTTTGCTTGCACCTGATCCAGTTGCATTATTGATCCAGGCATGTTATCCTTTAAGGCTCTACTCCATCAGTGTAGGCATTCACTTGAGTTGTTCATTCAGATGAACAAATAAAGATGAAGGGTAAGGGCAATACACAAAGCCTTTGCTTACTCTAGGGCCTCCTAGAATACGCTGGTGTGGAGTATGGATTTCCAGATGCAAACATCAACACCCACATTTCCTCCCTAACAATAACCTTCAGAAGCAGCTGTAATATCACCACTTAACTCGGTTTAGCAAAGGATCCTCCAAGTGTGGAAATTGTGGTTGAGTATTCTCCAAGCTCTTTCAGAAAGAGAACCAGAGATGAGTCTTTCTAATTGTATTCCCTCAAGAAAAAAAAAAAATCCAATTACCTGTGTAAATCTGAGCACTTAAGCAACACATCCAGTTTTTTTTTTTTTTTCTCCTCAGAAGTAACCATGCCATTGACAAGTTACCATGGATTCTGAAGGCAGATAGAGAGTAACTGTAACAGTAATAGGTGGCAGACTGTGGTTTAATGGGAAAAGCCTTAGTTCCCTTGAATCTACCTTTTCTTGAGCTGCTCAGTTATTAGATAGCTACTCACTAAGTACTAGCTTCAGGCCAGGAAGAGTGTTACTCTTATGGAGTTGAAACTAAAAAGAGATATATGTCACACTTGTCACAGTGCTTGGGATATTTGGTTGATAAATACTTGTTAAAGTGAAAACATGGCCCTTGTTTTCAAATAGTATGTTCTCTAGATAGTGAGGCAAAGATATTTAGTTAGCATGCATAGAAGAAAAAAAAAAATTTAGGTAGGTCTGAAAACTAGAGCAACAATCTGGTGACAGTTTATTACTAACCTGAAAAACTTGATCAAGTTAAGGGGAAAGGAAATAATTACTTGATAAAATGTTGTACAAAATAGCCAAGGCATTAAATATTGTCTGATGTGCCTGGAGATGTCAGGGCTGCATGTATAAATTCCCTCAAAATTTTGTGAAAGAGCAAGTTCAAGGAAAACATTAGATCTTAAAGTACTTGTGTCTAACTTCTACATGTTTTTCTTCTTTTTCTCACTGAAATGAGGCTATAGATCTGGGTATCATAGGCTCATAAATATTGTACACAAAGCATTTCTGAATAGGCTGTTTTGACTAGATTAACCAAGTTGCTCAATGAAAAAACCCATTCCGATTTAGGTTTGAGTGACATTTTAAAATCCAGAATCCCTTAGTTTTCATAGATAATGAAACTGATGTATTCATCTAGTTATCATTATGTGAATACAGTGGTAGTCTGGGACTTAATTTTTAAAACTAGTATAAAACACTCAAGGAATTTTGTACCATGTATTCTTTTGTGATAGTTTTAGTCTTGAAAAATATATGCCATCACTCAAAGGGGAATATTTAAGCTGTTTTAATGTGTGGCAGATACCATTTACTGGCACATAGCTATATACCACCCCCTACTGGTGAAGAATTCTGAACGAGATGAAAATACCAGACCATCTGACCTGCCTCTTGAGAAACCTATGTGCATGTCAGGAAGCAACAGTTAGAACTGGCCATGCAGCAACAGACTGGTTCCAAATAGGAAAACGAGTACGTCAAGGCTGTATATTGTCACCCTGCTTATTTAACTTTTATGCAGAGTACATCAGGAGAAACGGTGGGCTGGATGAAGCACAAGCTGGAATCAAGATTGCTGGGAGAAATATCAATAACCTCAGATATGCAGATGACACCACCCTTATGGCAGAAAGTGAAGAGGAACTAAAAAGCCTCTTGATGAAAGTGAAAGAGGAGAGTGAAACAGTTGGCTTAAAGCTCAACATTCAGAAAACAAAGATCATGGCATCTGGTCCCATCACTTCATGGGAAATAGATGGGGAAACAGTGGAAACAGTGACAGGCTTTATTTTTTTGGGCTCCAAAATCACTGCAGATGGTGATTGCAGCCATGAAATTGAAAGACACTTACTCTTTGGAAGGAAAGCTATGACCAACCTAGATAGCATATTCAAAAGCAGAGATATTACTTTGCCAACATGGGTCCGTCTAGTCAAGGCTATGGTTTTTCCAGTGGTCATGTATGGATGTGAGAGTTGGACTGTGAAGAAAGCTGAGCACTGAAGAATTGATGCTGTTGAACTGTGGGGTTGGAGAAGACTCTTGCGAGTCTCTTGGACTGCAAGAAGATCCAACCAGTCCATCCTAAAGGAGATCAGTCCTGGGTGTTCATTGGAAGGACTTGTGCTGAAACTGAAACTCCAATACTTTGGCCACCTGATGCGAAGAGCTGACTCATTGGAAAAGACCTTGATGATGGGAGGGATTGGGGGCAGGAGGAGAAGGGGACGACAGAGGATGAGATGGCTGGATGGCATGAGTTTGGGTAAACTCCGGGAGTTGATGATGGACAGGGAGGCCTGACATGCTGCGATTCATGGGGTTGCAGAGTCAGACATGACTGAGAGACTGAACTGAACTGAACTGGTGTTACATTTCCCAGACCCACTTTGGGCTCAAAGGAGGTTCTGTAAATGGGAGACCTTCTAGGAAAATTAGAGGCAGGAGGGCAGGAGAAACTATTCTGCTTCTGCTGAAGTGTAGGCGGAAGAACCAGCATTGATAGCAGGAAGTTCATGGCTCATATTCAGGATTGGGTGGTACCAGCAGTGAGTATAGTCCCTTGGGATCTTACAAGGGCACTGGCTGCTCCTTGATCTCTGGTCAGTATCACCCTCCCTTTTTTGCCCTCGTCCCCCTAGAACTTTCAACACTTTTCTAACTAATTTTTTGTATTAACTACCTGTGTGTGTCTCTCTCTCTGTAGGCTATAAAGATTGATTTCTGTTTACCTCCCTGGGCACTGGCTGATAAAGAACAGAGTCCCTTAAAACTACAATCAGGATTTTCTTATCTTTTAGTGAACTGTTCTGTAATTTCTGGATATTTGTCTGATACTCTAGTTTCTCTACTCTTGCCCTTCTTAAGAGACTACTCTTATTTGGAGGTTGTAGATATTAACTACATAGATATTATCCCTGGCTAATCAAATAGTCTTTAACCTTATGCTATTTCACATGGCTTGAATGTATCACACTTTACTGTTCAATTACATGTTATACATTTAAGTGTTCTTGAATTAATTATCTATTGTACTGTTAGCATAACAAATTCCCTCAAGACCTAGGGGCTTAAGCCAACACCTGTTATCCCTTGGTTTCTGCAGGTCAGGAACCTGGTGTAGCTTAGCTAAGTCATCTGCCTCAGAATCTCTCTCAAGACCACACAGTGTTGGTGGGTGTTTTGCTTTCATTAGAAGGCTCAACTAGCAGACGATCTGCTAACACATGATTGTTGTTTGGATTCTCATCAGACAAGCTCACAGCATGGTATGCTGGCTATTTTTGAGACTATATATATATATAAATATATTTTAATTTATTTTTGTTTGGCTGCACTGGGTGTTTGTTGCTGCATGCGGGCCCTCCGTAGTTGAGGTGAGTGGGGACTACTCTCTAGTTGCAATGCCTGGGTTTCTCGCTGCAGTGGCTTCTCCTGTTGTAGAGCACAAACTCTAGGTACCTGGGCTTCCTTAGTTGCAGCACCACAGGCTCAGTGGTTGTGGCTCACAGGCTTAGTTGTCCCAAGGCATGTGGAAATCTTAGTTCCCAGACCAGGGCTCAAACCTGTGTCTCCTGCATTTGCAGACAGATTCTTAACTAATGAACCACAAAGGAAGTCCTGAGACATAGTCTTTTATACCTAATCTTGGCAGGGACAGCCCATTACTTTTTCTCTTTTATGTTTAGTAGAAGTAAGGTACTACATCCAGTCCACAAACAAGTGGAGAGGGAATATACAAGCATGTGAATACTGGGAGGTGGGGGTCATTTAGAACCACTTCAGAAGGTGCCAAACACATTGCCTTCCTAAAGAAACAGTGCCTTTCTTGATATCTGCTTCAGTCCTTAGTAAAATATTGATGAAAGTTGGGCTTTTATGTAGTGTAGAGACAGCCTAATTATTTTGGTTTTGGTGACTGCATATATAAACTTACTAGCAATAGAAAAAAGTAGCCAAACAAGTTGACTCACCTTGCTTTCTCCCTGGGTTATACATTTATTTCTTGAGACTGCAATTAATACATTATTAATTTTCACTTGTATGTTGTGTAAGATCACCACATAAATGAATCACCTTAGCTCTTACCAGTTTGAAAGATTTTCTTTAGTTACAAAGAGAGCTTCAGGATCTTCAACTCAACCTCCACTCTGGAATACATCCTTTAATGGCCACAGAAATGAAAAACATGCCACCTGCAGACTTTCAGATAAACCGATCCCCATTTCCAGTGGGTGTGGAAATGTCTACTTTTAACAGGATCTTTCAACATTGCATCATGCTCGCACTTCACTCTCTTCCTTAAATCCTGATAAATAACAAAGTGTTCTCTTTGAATAGGGGGCAGGTTTCTGCTATTAAAGATGCTCACATGGCAACCCTGTGCTATCTCTCAGGAGTCCTGCCAGTGCTTTTATCATCTGAAATCTAAAGGGGCTTAAAGTGGCTTCGTTGAAACCTTCTCTATGAAAAGTTAAAATCCTTCCATAAGTCAGAATGAGATGCAGCTATATAAAGACTCAGCAGTTACGTTACTTTCCAGGTAGAAAATGTCTTGGCTATGCTATACCTTATTACATTTGAAGACTAAGTTTTTATATAAATCTCAGATATCTGAGATATGAGCACACAAGTTTTAAATATACACACTGAAATATCTGCCATGAGACTTTGCCCTGCATGAAGGCAGAGGCAGTATTATGCAAGTAGTAAATATGGAAAGCAAGTGACAAACCAACACCTTAGACAAACTCTATTTCCAGTTTGCCTATGATGCCAGTTATTCTAAGAGTCACTGCAGTGGGTGAATTAATGTCCTCTTTCCAAATGTAAATGCTTCCAGAAGGAAAAACATGTAAGTAATTTTCAGAACCAAATACCTTTGAGTAAATTAGTCAGATTCTTTCCATAGGAAATTTCTTGATAGATGGCAAAATGTGGAGAGAAGTAAGCTAAGGACCTTCCCAGGCAAGTGGATGGATAGTGAGGGACACAGGGCAGTTAGGCCATTGGAAGAACAGATGACAAACTACATAGGGTGACGAAACACCTCATGAATAAGGCATCTTTTTGTGTGTCAGATGCTGTGTAAAGTGTCACATGTCCATCATACAATCATCTTCATATCTCTCTTCATGGCTAGAAGTGGCAGAGCTGTGATTCAGGCTCAGCTTTGTCTGACTCTAAAGTGAGTACTGTTTCATCACAGTTTCTCAAAATTATTCTGGAATTTAAGATGAGAAGCACCAAAGATAGAATTGGCAACTTACTTCCTTAAGTGTATGTATGGTGAAAGAGAAAACGAGAGAGCCATCCTGCACTAGAAATGAAATGCTTGTTACTGCCTTTAGAGAGAGTGCAATTGGATCAGTTTTTCTTTCCCATGGAAACTGTTTGCTTAGTTATCTTGAAATTTCTGTCTTGAGTGCTCCAGGCCACTTGGCATAGATGGTTTAAAGGAACTTAATATGAGGGACCATATTTGCTCATGTGCCTCCTTTCCCTCCTGCAAATATTGGACCAAACTACATCCTCAGAAACAGAAGCAAACAATAATTGATGGTCAGGTTAATAAACCTGAAACATCAAGAAAATGCCAAATTGTGTTCAGTGTCCCATATATAATCAGGCAAAGTATGCATCTAATATTTCAGAAAGATTTTTAATATGTTTATTTTTCTAAATATTATCACCTCGTCCCACTACTATCAACTCATTAGTTGACATGTTGCTTAATTTTTAAAAAGGCCTAAGAGGTGTTTGGCATGGTTCTTGTCATAAAGAATCTCTACTCTTGTTCATTCAACAAATATTCAGTAAGTACCTACTGGATACTGGGCAGAGGTCTAGAGGCTAGAGATAGAGCAGTGAATGAACTCATACAGCACAAGAAGACAGAAGACATTAAAAAGTTGAGGGGGTGGCTAGATGTAGTGTACAGACTTCTAAAATCTGATGATTCCATAAAGAAGGGAAAAGTACAATGTTTGGGGAAATTTGCACTTGGCCAAATAGAGGCAGGTTTTAATTTCTCAAAGAGTCTAAAATGTAATTTAAAAAGATCTGACTCTTAAAATTGATGTCTGACCCACACATCCTTTTCCCCAGAGACACTACACTGCTACCGTCCATCCATTCACTCATTCATTAATTTATTCAACATATACCTGAGTGCCTACTGCATGCAGGATAATGGGTTGGGCCTTATCAATATATTTGAACAGAAGAGCAAGCCCTGCCCCTCATGGGAAGATTTATATGTTGCAAAGTACTAGTGAGGAAAATAGCAAAGAATTATTTGACAGGATACATATTGAAAGGCCTCTCTTAGGAGATGGCATTCATGCTTGAAACCTGATGCCTCAGAAACAGGCAGACGAGTGAAGAAATGAAAGAAGAGCATTGCTAGCTCAGCATTCAGCTTTCAGAGGGATGCAGGGGAGAGTGAAATTAGCCTGTATAAAGAAAACAAAAATAAGCCAGTTTGGCAGGTGCATTGGGAGTGAGGGTGGCAATTTTATAGGGTAAGAGAGGTGGCTGGGCTTCCCAGGTGGCTCAGACAATAAAGAATCTGCCTGCAATGCAGGAGACCCAGGTTTGATCTCTGGGTTGGGAAGATCCCCGGGGAATGGCTACCTGCTCCAATATTCTTGCCTGGAGAATTCCATGGAAAGAGGAGCCCGGTAGGCTATGGTCTATAGGGTCACAAATGAATTGGACATGACTGAGTGACCAGGCACAGAGAGGTGGTCAGGGATCAGACTGTCAGTACCTTGGAAGTTATGATAAAGAACTTGGGTTTTATTTTCAATGTAAAGGAAGTTGCTGATTGGTTTTAAGCAAAGAGTGGTCCAAATCATGTTTATAAATGCTATTTTGGCTACTTTGTGGAAAATGGACTAAAGCTGAAAGACAATTAGGAGGCTTTAGTTACAGACCAGGTGGAAATATCACAAGCTTTTCACTTGGCAAAACTAGCAGATCATAAAAATACAGCCAGTAATTTTGCCTTCCATTTGTTTGAAGCATTTTTTCTTCTTTTGGTTTAGAGATATTTAATCAACTCAACAGTGGCAAATAGCTTTTCTCTGGGGAATTGCTGACTCAATAAATTTTCAAAGCCAGTGTCCAGTTTAATTGTCTTTTTCACTAGAAGTTCAATAGCCTCTTCTCTCTTACTTCTTTTCCTTCTCCTTCCTCTTGTTGTTATTACTGTTATTAGTCCTTGATTCCCCCAAGCAATGTTTATTATCTCATGCCACACTTACTCTCCCTCCTTCCAGCTCAAACAAGAGGCTTCTCACATTCTCAGTCATCCTAGTCCAGTCAAAATGTAGATTACAACCACAGTTTATACTGTATACAGAGCAGGAGAAGAAATGATCCTTGTAAGATTAAGGAGATGATACCCTGTTCATCATTAACAATATATACATGAAAACCACTTGGTGATGAGAATTATGATTGCCAAAGGAGAGTGCAGTCAGTGGGTAAACTAGAAGGTGAGACAAGGAGGTACTTGCTCCAGGCTGGAGGAGAGTTGGCTTTGAACTAGCTTATAATAACCAGGGTTCAATTCCAGAGCGTATGAATAGAGCAAATCCTGCCCTACTTTCTGAATATCTACTCAGGGAGGAGAGAAGAATGGATGTCAAGGATATAAACTCCTTAATGCTGAGAAATATTGAAGGCAAAAGGAGAAAGGGGCAGCAGAGGATCACTGACTCAGAGGACATGAATTTGAGCAAACTCCAGAGATAGTGAGAAGGAAATGGCCACCCACTCTAGTATCCTTGCCTGAAAAATCTCATGGACAGAGGAGCCTAGTGGGCTGAAGTCCATAGGGTCGCAAAGAGTTGGGCACAACTGAGTGACTAACACTTACTTACACCAGAGATAGTGAAGGACAGGGAAGCCTAGTATACTGCTATCCATGGGGTCACAAAGAGTTGGACATGACTGAGCGAGTCAACAACAACAGATTGCTATTAGTCAACTTGGATTGCTGTAGCAAAATACCATCGAGTGGGTGCACTAAATAAGACACATTTGTTTTTTCACAATCTTTGATGCTGTAAGTCCAAGATCAGGGTGCCAGCATAATTGTTGTCTGGTGAGGCCTCTCTACAAGCTTGCAGATGGCCACACATGGTGGAGAGCAATGTCTCTGGTATATTTCCTTATGTAAGGTCATTGATCCCATCATTAGGGCCCTCTTCATGATGACATTTAAACCTAATTACCTCCTCTGGTGCTCACCTCCAAATACCATAACATTGGGGATTAGGTGTTAATTTGGGGGGGATAAAATCAGTTCTTAACACTATTTCAGGCCCTGTTTCAACTTTTAATTTTTTATACTTTCTTTTGTAATATTTATTACGGGGATCATGAACTCCTTATTGCCAAATTCAGACTGAAATTGAAGAAAGTGGAGAAAACTATTGGACCATTCAGGTATGACCTAAATCAAATCCCTTATGACTATACAGTGGGAGTGAGAAATAGATTTAAGGCACTAGATCTGATAGACAGAGTGCCTGATGAACTATGGATGGAGGTTCATGATGTTGTATAGGAGACAGGAATCAAGACCATCCCCAAGAAAAATCAAAAGCAAAATGGCTGTCTGAAGAGGCCTTACAAATAGCTGTGAAAAGAAGGGAAGCAAAAAGCAAAGGAGAAAAGGAAAGATATACCCATTTGAATGCAGAGTTCCAAAGAATAGCAAGGAGAGATAAGAAAGTCTTCTTTAGCAATCAATGCAAAGAAATAGAGGAAAACANTGAAACTCCAATACTTTGGCCACCTGATGTGAAGAGCTGACTCATTTGAAAAGACCTTGATGCTGGAAAAGATTGAGGGCAGGAGAAGAAGGGTACGACAGAGGATGAGATGGTTGGATGGCATCACTGACTCAATGGACATGGATTTGGGTGGGCTCCGGGAGTTGGTGATAGGGGAGGCCTGGCGTGCTGTGTGTCATGGGGTCGCAAACAGTCAGACATGACTGAGCGACTGAACTGAACTGAAGTGATATCATATGAAATATTATGCATATGTAGAGACTCTGTCTCTTCCATGAAACTAGGCTCTATAACCCAGTGATTGGGTTCTTTGCTTATTACATTTTTTCCCAACTGTTTAAATGATAGGTGCTTGGTACATATCCACCTAATGAATGTTTAAATTTGAGGTCTAATACAAATGTATATTTAAAAAGCCCTTCTATGATTTTTATATTGGGATTCCATGAAATACATTGTAATGCTTGCTGAGAAAATACGTGTAATTCATGCTAAGAAACTCTGAAAATATTGAATACCTCTCTATAAGCTCTTCCATCATTTGCATTATGGGCAAACTGACAAGAATTTATAGTGTTACATAAAACCCGCTGTGGATTATATTGACTAGGTTCTCTTACAAAAATCACTTGTCCTTTGGTCCAGGAAATCTTAGCTAGAAACTCAGGACTCCCTGCAACCTGGTTTCCATCTACTGTCTAGTGCTGTCAGTTCTTCTTCAGTCTGCTGACTCCACTGGAAACTGTTTGCTAGTTTATCTGTTTCAAACATGCTCTGCAGCTTTGCCCCTGTTGCTCTCCTAACTGTGCTGATTGTATTCTCAGGTAGACTTTTCCTAAGGCTTCACATATGGTGGTGGTGGTTTAGTCACTAAGTCTGACTCTTACAGCCCCAGGGACTGTAGCCTCCCAAAATCCTCTGTCCATGGGATTTTCCAGGCAAGAATACTGGGGTGGTTTGCCTTTTCCTTCTCCAGGAGATCTTCCTAACCCCAGGGATCAAACCCTCGTCTCCTGCACTGCTGGCAGATTCTTCACCAGCTGAGCTACCAGGGAAGCCTTCACATATAATCCTATCTAATCCTTACCATGATCCTATGAGGTGGATATTGTTGTACATATTTTAGCTGAAGAAATTCAGGGTCACGAGTGAAGTAACTTGCCTAAAATGACATGGCTAGTAAGCTGCAAACCTAAGCCTCTACCCCAAAGTTTGTAATCCCCAACATTGTACCTTCACTTCTGAAAGGACATATTTGCATCTCCCTAGATCCTCAAGGCCCACCTTAGATGGCACTTCATCCATCAAGTTTTTGCTGAATACTCTAGTTCAATGAATCATCCCTTCTGGTAACAAAAATAGCTATTATTTGTTGACTGCCTACTATGTGCCAGGACTTCTGTTAAGTTCTTTTATGTTAATTATCTTATTTAACGCTCTCATTGACCTTATGCAATTAGTATAACATTATCACAGATTAGAAGCTAGCTTCAGAGTGATAAAGATATCTTATTCAAGGTAACAGAGTTATAATATTTCAGGGAAGGGTTCAAACCCAGGTCTGTCTCTGGCCATGGAGCCAGAATTTTGCCTGGTAATCTCCCATGCTAGATGTACAACCTATTCCACTAGGCATGGCTGGTTATAGGATAATGTGTTAATGTGAATAATTTGAATGAAGTCATCCTGATTAGAAATAAGGGCAAGGAGTGACCAACACAACACAGATCTGAATAAAAGAGTATAAGCTGGATGGCTGTATTAGTTTCCTTTGATGCTGCAACTACCACAAATGGCAAACAACACAAATTTATAATCTTATGGCTCTGGATATCAGAAGTCCTAAAATCAAAGTTTTGGCAGGGCTGCATTTTTTTTCTCAAGTCCCTAGGAAAGGATATGTTTTCTTGGCTAGTTTTTACAGGCTGCTGGCATCGCCTGGCTTGATTCTATCCTACAGCCTCAGTGTCAGCAGCGTTGTATCCTTCAAACTTTTTCCTTTGACTCTTATACTTCTCTTTTAAAAGAACCCTTTTGATTACACTGGGTCCCTCTGGACAATCCAAAGTAATCTTTCCATCATGAGATCTTCCACTTAATCACATTTGGAAACCCCTTTTGACAGAGAAGATAACACATTCATGTTCATGGGATTAGGACATGAACACCTTTGGGGAAGGGGAGGCATTATTCAGCCTGCCACAGTGATGGTGGTGTACAAGACTTTCAGCTCTCAAGGGCTAGGGAGAGGGAGATGAGGATTGATTACTTGAATCCATACTATGGGTCTTTTTATTTTAAGGAAAAACAGAGAAACAGTTAATCCAAAGGAAAAAGCTCTAATGGTGAGATTTCAGGCACTGCTACCTGCAGCACTTTTCAAAATTCAAATGGTAAATCATTGCCTATTGTACCGACACAGAACACCAACTAGGAAAAATTCCCACTTACTGATTTCTCAGTAAGTCTTCACTAGGGATAAATCTATGATGATCAGACATCATCTCTGTGAAACTCTTCAATCCTGTTGGAGTTCTATAAGTGGAGACATGGTCAGATAGCAGGGCAGGGGCTGCCTGGAGGCCATGCCATGGAGATGACCTAACTTGTTTTCTAGGTGATGGAGACATGGCATTTGGATGCCTGACTTGCTCTTCTAAGTTTTCATTGCAAATGTGTTGAAGGGTTGGAACTAAATTGGTGGTTGCTCGAATCTCAGTCCAGTGCCCTTTTTTCATTCTGACTGAACTTGAGGGATGTTTTTAAAGGCAGTGGAGAGAAAAGGGTGTCTGCTAGGCAAGAACAGTATAGACAGCAGAAGGCCAGAAGCTTCGAGCAGCATGTGAGTGCAGCACCAGTCTTTCCATGCTTCACTTTTTAATAGAGTTCTACTTTCCTTTTTCTCCTCTTGCTTCCTTTTCTCTCTTTAAGACAATGTCAGGGTCTGTGATGGTGGCCCTGTGGTGTGGGTACTTGATACAGGAAAGACTGGAAATGATAGAGGAGTGCAAGCAATGGTTTTTATTTCACCTCTAATTCTGTACTTGTTGCTCACATGACTTAGAAGTTAAGTGGGTAAAGAGCAAAACACTTGTTACACTTGTGGAAAATGATTTAGGTTGTTATAGTATCAGTTTAGTTCAGTTCAGTTCATTTGCTCAGTCGTGTCCAACTCTTTGCGATCCCATGAATCGCAGCACGCCAGGCCTCCCTGTCCATCACCAACTCCCGGAGTTCACTCAGACTCACACCCATCGAGTCAGTGATGCCATCCAGCCATCTCATCCTCGGTCGTCCCCTTCTCCTCCTGCCCCCAATCCCTCCCAGCATCAGAGTCTTTTCCAATGAGTCAAATCTTTGCATGAGGTGGCCAAAGTACTGGAGTTTCAGCTTTAGCATCATTCCTTCCAAAGAAATCCCAGGGCTGATCTCCTTCAGAATGGACTGGTTGGATCTCCTTGCAGTCCAAGGGACTCTCAAGAGTCTTCTCCAACACCACAGTTCAAAAGCATCAATTCTTCAGTGCTCAGCTTTCTTCATAGTCCAGCTCTCACATCCATACATGACTACTGGAAAACCTATCCCAATATCTATATTTCCATGTGAACAACACATATAAGAACTGGACTGTAAACCTGATGTTACTCTTCCCCTCCTGACTGCAGCATAGGCAAAATTCTACAGCACAATGCTGAGTTTTTAAAAAGCCACTTTATTGACATATGATTGAAATATAAAAAGAGGTATATATTTAATGCATACAACTAGATGAATTTAGTGATCAGATATACCCATGACACTTATCACCATCACCACCATCAAGGTCATGAATGTATTCACCACCTCCCAAAATGACTTTCCACCTCTATTATTATTATTATTGCAGCACTTAACATAAGATCTACCTTTATAACAAATTTTAAGCATCCAGGAAAGTATTGTTAGCTATAGGTGCTTGCTATATAATGGATATCCAAAACTTACTTATAATATATAACCAAATGCTGAGGTTTTTGAGGCTACTAGATCAAGCCCTTGGAATAAAGATATGCATGTACATCTAGCCTGTGACAAATAGATGGGCGAATAGTAAGAGAAAGAGATAGCAGACATTTGCAGAGTAACTTGAAAGAAATAAATTTCTTTATACTGAGGGAATTTTAACATAGTTAATTTCAGCCAAGGACATATTCTTTGAGTTGGGTATCTGTTTATTGCATTTAAGATCTTGGTATATATTTGGTGAACTCATTAAAGCAACACTTTTTGAGGAATATTGGCTTCACAAGAAGTATTAAAGTCTCAAGATGCTGCATATTAATGCTTCCACTCTGGGAAAAAAAATATCTGAAGATACAATGTAAGATTTGCTTCAGCTGGTATGATTTCTTCGTCTATTTACCTCATCCAAACTGACATCAGCTCCCCTGCTCATTCACACAGAGATGTTAGAGCAGACGTGCTCCCCATTTTAAGGAAATTTGCTATAAAGAGAGTCTGAAGTGAATGATAGTTTCTACTATAACCAATACAGAATTGCAGGTAAAAGTGGAGAAGATATTTGGGAGAGAGGGATTTTCTTCCTACAAATAACCACTGCATTTTATACCCTGTTTATATCCACTTTAAATCTCCTTTACCACCAAAAGGAATTTAAATGCTTATTTCTCTCTCAGTGTAATATCTAAGTATTTTTTTCCATAATGCTTCCATCTCCAGAATGCATACAACCTACTAACGGTTGACTTGGGAATGGACATCCAAAGGTTGATCAACTATCATTTCCCAGTGCCAGGGCTGAATCAGCAGCATGACAACCTACAAGCAGCTGGAATACCTGGAACAACATCATAGGAGTAAAGGGAATGATGTCTCTTGGCCAGATCTCAGACTCACTCAAACAAAACAAATTCAATCTGATGATAAATTCACTTTGGCTCTTGCTTTTGTGTTGGAAGCATCCAGTCCCTGCCAGGACAACCAGTATGGCTGAAAGGAGGAAGTTAAAACAGCAATTAGATGGTACTAATGTGGCTCCAGTATAATCCCTCCCTTGTTTTCAGGTCTTTGCCTGCCAGGGCTTTGGCCAGCATCCCAGTGCTTAATTGCATTTTGCAAGTAGCCATGGTACACAATTGCCACTGTATCTCCCTAACTAATTTCAGACACAATCCTCATAACCAGTTCACTAAAAGGGAACTGAAATACCTCTGACAAAAATAAAATGAAAGTATTTTCTAGTTTAAAGACTGAATCAGTTAAGGGAATAGTTGGTTCTGAGAGGGAAAGAATAGGAGGTAAAATAGATGGATAAATCATACCCTTGAATTCTAGAAGTCTCCTTCAGTAAAGCATGATACAGTAACAGTTAATAAGATTTGAGACATTGCTACTGTTGAAATTTTATATACATTTTCAAGTGGAATAGATCTTAATTGGAATTCAGCCTTATGGTAATTGAAGGGCAGTGGAGCTTAGTAGAATGGGTCCTGGTTTCATTCTGGAGATCACTGGTTCTAGGCCCAAGGAACTATTTTAGTCTCATCTATGCTAGTAGCTAAATATATAAACTTGGAGAAGCCACTTAGAAATTTAATATCTCCATTTTCTCCTCAACATATTGAGCATAAATGTTTCCCTTGTCTAACTTGCAGGATTGATTGTTAAAACACTTGTAACATTGCAAAATAATGAGCTTGAGGACTTATGTTAAAATCTTAACTAGTAAAAGTTTCTAGTAAAAAAATAAATAGATGTGTATCCACTATAAAATTATATATCTATAAAATTATAATGAAGGCTGGAGGAAGATTAAAGAAGTTTGAGTTTTAAGGGAGATGAACAAAAGCATCCACAATAAAGAGCACAAGGGAAATATTATCTCTTGAGATAATGCTAATCAGAATAGACAAACCCCATTAGGCTACAGTGCAATGGGAATGGAGCTGGTCAGCCACCAGTTGACCTTCTGAGCACTTAAAGGCCACCGAACACTATGATGGCCATTGTGGGAATTAGAACATCCCTGCCTCTGTTCTTAAGGGGACCAGAATCTAGCTGAATAAATAAGACCCAGATATTATGCCATTGGACAAGAAAATATGCACTTATAAGTTGTTAAGTACACATTTAAAGGTCAGTAGAAGCTGAAGTCACAAAAAAGAGAAAAAAAATCAGAAGAACAGTTTAATGAGGCTTCATGGAGGATCCAGGATTTGAGTGGGACTGAAAGAATGTTAAGATTTGAAAGTAGAAAATAGAAAAAAGTTTAGCTATTTCAGGAGAAGGGAACATAGTGAATAAAAGTGTAGAGGAGAGAATAACTATGATGAAAAGAGAGGTGGCTATGTTAATTAAAGTGTGATTTATAAATCTTGGTTATAGCTCCTACATACATAAACAGCTATGGCCAAGTTTCTCACCAAAAGGCGTCATGCATTTAATACCTGTACCAAACAGTAACTCAGTATCTCATGTAATGTATAAATGTCTGAATCTTCCTGAAAGACGACAGAGATCCTAGACAAACAAGGCTCACCTGAAAATGGTGAGAACACTTCAAATACAAAAGAACAAATGAAAATGAAAGGACCACATCTAATAAGGGTCAGAAACAGATGTCAAAGTCAAGTTAGAGAATCAAGCGTTCAAAGAGATGAGGTCAAACAAGAGCAGAGTCTCTAGAGAAAGCTCAGAAAAGAGAGCCTTGAACCTTTCTTTGCCTCTAAGACCAGCTGGTCACCAGGGCTTGCTTTTATGAGCGAACAGAAGACATTCAGGAGTCTGGTTCAGAGGCCTGGGGGTTAGGGAAATGGATAGGAGGCCATTNGAGAAGGAAATGGCAACCCACTCCAGTATTATTGCCTGGAAAGCTCCATGGACAGAGGCTCCTGGCAGGCCACAGTCCATGGGGTCCCAAAGAGTCAGACACAACTGAGAGACTGGACATGCATGTTGGGCCAGAGTAGCACCAGTAGAAGGGGCGCTGAGAGGATCTCGAAGCCTTTTCTCTAGGAAATTGTCTTGTTTTGGAAATGAGCTCCTGACTGTTAGAAGATAGGGCCAGAGAGTAGGGAAGGCTGAACTCTTGGAATTACAGAGTCTTTGCCTCCAAATCCTACTTTACCACTTACTCCAAGTAGTATCTGCATTCTCATGTTGTTAAGCCACTTCAGTCGTGTCCGACTCTGTGTGACCCCCTAGACAGCAGCCCACCAGGCTCCTCCATCCCTGGGATTCTCCAGGGAAGAACGCTGGAGTGGGTTGCCATTTCCTTCTCCAGGGCATGCATGCATGCTAAGTCACTTCAGTCGTGTCTGACTCCATGCAACCCCATGGACACCAGCCCACCAGGCTCTTCTGTCTACAGGATTCTCTAGGCAAGAATGCTGGAGTGGGTTGCCATTTCCTTCTCCAGTATTCTCATGATAAAAATGGAATTTTATGATCTCTTTCATTGTAATTTTTTAATCTCCATGTTTAAAGTCTGGAAATTATATGCTTTTTTCATTAATTACATTTCTGTCTATAAATTCATTCTCAAAATTCATGTTGGAGGTCAGTATTACAATGCCCAGTAGGTTAGATATTTCTACGTGTGTCAGTGGATCATGCCAAGAATAGAGGACTCCTAATATCATGGGCTAGGTCCAGAATGGCAGCTATAACCTCAATGGCAGTCAGTCATTCTGTTAAATTGGAATTTACTACATTTTATAAAGCAAGGAACTTGGGTGGGTATTAGATACAGAAAATGTGTACACTATAGTAAATTTTTTTGTGTCTCAGTTGATTATGCTTTTAATACTGTTGCACTATTTTTCACTCATTGACACTGGCTGTATAGCATTAATGATTATAAAAATGATATCAACCATTTATTGTGCATTTTTTTTAACATGGCAGGTTCTCTACTGACAGATTAACATACTTATCTCATTTAATCATTACAAAGTTCTTGCATGCTAGGTACTGTTAGTAGCCTCCTTTGCAGATGGAGAAATCTAAATTTGAGAGGTTAACAAGCTCCGGATGATTCAGTTAGAAAGGGTAGGAACAAGAGAAGTTATGATTTGTCTGACGGCGAAAGCGTATTTGTCTATGACCTGTAGGTTATATCACTCTGATGAGCTTATAAAAGGACAGAAAGAAGAATCCAGCCAGACACTTAAATGACTTCTGACTGAGGGATGAGATAAATGCAGATAAGGCACTAAGACAGCAAAATAGCCAAGTAGTCTTAGCATCTATACACAGGAATAAAGCTCCGCATCCCCATAGCCATATTATCTGGAAGTCTGCTTCATTTATTCCTAATTGACTGCCCATTCATCTTCAAGTGACCCTCTGTTCTTCCATTTTGAAACCCGAATTATTTCTAAGTGAAATAAGATGGAGAGCCACTCAAACCTTAACTTTCTTTCTCTTAAGGTTCAAAACACTGGTATTAAAACTTAAATATTCCACTGGTCTTCAGTGGTCTAATATTTTTTCTCTTACATTGATTTTGCTTACCTTGGAGATAGAATTTGAAAATAGATTAAATAATTTCAGAACTTTTGTTACTATGGTGACCCAGGATGGAGCTGGAGAGATTTCTTCCCTTTATATCTTGATACTAAGAAATCTGCCTCTTTGTCCTCTTTTACAGAAGCTCATGGTATGATAGAGGGATAAGGTATGGGAGAAGTGTTATTACAGACACACTGGGAGAAGTGCTGCTTTGAAACTGGCCTCTGTCTGGCTCTGAGGGATCTACTATGGGTCATTCTGTGACTCATGCTCAAAAAGTAGTGAAGTCTTGAGTGGTTGGAAGCTTGATAACCACACTGTGCTGTGCTACTTATTTATTCACTTGTAAGATTTTTTTTTGATGTGACCTTTTTTTTAAAGTCTGTATTTATTACAGTATTGCTTCTGTTTTATGTTTTTTTTTTTTATTATGAAGCACGTGGAATCATGACTGAGCACTCCATTCTTCTGATTACTCAGTCCAAACCGTTTGACTTTTCTCATTTTTGCATATCTATGTTGAATCCAGTGGTAAATGATACTGATTCTACCTTTACTATCTGTCCAAAATCTGACTACCATTGCCTTACTCTTTGCTACTGCTTTGGACCAAATCACAACCATCATCTGTTGGACTTTTGAAATAACTGCCTTGCTTTACCCCTATAGTCCCTTATCTACACTTGATTGATTCTTTTAAAGCATAAATCAGATTATGTCAGAAAGCTCTAATTCTGAGTTAAAACCAAAGTCCTTGAAATTGTCTACAAAGCCATGTGTGTCTGCCTGCCTGCCCACTGCCATAATATCTTCTTTATCCCTAACCACTCATCCTCTTACTTGCTTTGTGCCACGCTGACCTTTCCATTGTTCCACGAACACTCCAAGAAAACTTGACCTCAGAGCCTTTGTACTATGATCCCGGTTGCCTGAAAGTTTCCTTGCCTCATATATGTACGGCTGCTCCCTCACTGCACCCTTCAGGCTTTTGAGTGTTATCTTATTGAAGACGCTTTCCCCAAACTTCCTCCACCCTCCAACATTCACACTTCCATTTGCATTGTTTAATTTTTCTCTAATGAATTGTTTACCACCTGACACGTATATGCTTATTTGGTGGTTGTTGACCCACATAGAATGTAAGCTTAGGGAGGGCAGGGGCCTCTACTGTTTTAGATCAGGGTTTAGAATAGTACCTGGCTCTGTGGAAACCTGGTGAATAAGTGAATAAAATCCACAATCTGCAGTCATCAGATGCAGAAAAAGCAGAAGGAAAAACTGGGTCTGTGAATTAGGATATGCACGCTTGTGTGTAAGGAGACATGTGTGGGCAGAGAGGAATAATCATTTTTGTGTCAATGGGAGGGCCTCATAGTATGCTTGAGTGACAAGGATACCAAAAGACATACTTTTCCTTCTCTATTCTCATCTCTGTTATTACCAGTAATCTATTTATGTCTTTGTCAAATGCTTTTTGTGTGTATAATCAGAGTATATCTTTTTGCTTACATTATTTAGAGAAGAGACGAGGGAGTTTATTCCCTTAATATTTGGGGTAATGCCTCCCTGCATCATCTATTAGCAGTGATAACTGTTTATCTGGGCCATCCCTCTTTCTCCTGGCATCTGCATGATTTCTTTTAATCACATTCCCATTACCCTCTAATTATGTAAAGTTATGTTATATTAAGTATAATTTCTGCTGGTAGCCACAGGGTGGCATTCATGTTCTTTGCTATCACTTAAATGACTGATAGATTACAAGGTCACTTTGAATAGATAAATAGCCTATAGATCCTTTTCAATGAGGCTCTCATTCTGATTTTTCATATTAACACTGGTAAATTGCAGAATTTATTATGCTTTTCCACCTGCACCTCATTTTGCTTCCAGCACCTCCAGTCCCTTCCTGCAGGAATCCAGGATGACTCTATCAGGTGGCCTTGTTTCAATATTCAACTCAGTCAAAGAGTATCTAATGAAAGCCAGCCGCTGACATGCCTTGGTATTCATTTCAACTCAGCCATCACGGGAAGATTTGCCAGCAGCCTTTAGCACATGGCTCTGACAGAATGTTTGCTGGTAAATACTAATCTGAATAACAAGTAGGATCATTCACCCCAACAGGTTTGTGCCAGTCTAGGTGGATTCTCCAGACTAGTCCTGAGGCTATAAAACCAGCTCTTTAATAGTTAAACGTGACTTTGATTATAAAAGCAAAACACACACATGCACACACACACACACACACACAGAGAGAGAGAGAGAGAGAGAGAGAGAGAGAAATTTCAGCTATAATGTGGCATCTGCTCTAGATTTCGAGATACAGAGCTTAGCCCTTCTTCCCTCCTAATCTTACCCTAGAGTCATTCATTCATTCATTCTTTTCTATACCTCAATTTCATTTAACTGGTGGTGAGTTCATCTATTATTATGTATTTTATCACATTCATGTCTCAAGTATGATTTTTCTCATTTTATAGATGAGAAAAGTGGAGATTAGCAAAGCTAACAGTTGAAGACAATGCTGAAAATAAACTTTACAGGTGATATGTATCTAGAAGATTTTCATTAATTTTGTTCTCTCTCTGCATCCTCACAGTTGTTCTGGGGGTGAGTGACAAAAACATCTCTTATTACTTCCAGGTCCCCCAAGTCTGGAAGGCCTCTGTTCTCTCACTGTCTCACAAAGGAATGTCATAATAGTGGCTTTGCTAGTATTTCTGACTTTAACCTCTTCTCCATATAATCTATATTACTTTCTCCTCCTGGAGTCATCTTACTGAAACTGTGATGTCATTTTTTCTTACTCAGAAAACTGGGATCTTATCAAAAACTCATGTTATTTTTACCTCTTATTGACCCTTTAAAATTAATTCACTGAAAATTTCTTTCTCCTTCTCTGAAAATGACCTCCATGAATTTTCTAGTAATTTCTAGGTAATAGAAAGCCCTCTGGTTTCTTTAAGCCACAAATATAAACTCAATACAGAAAGCAGGATATCCAAGCTGATACATTAAATAAGCAAGACTTTAATCTTCATTTACTGGAAAGATTTCTCCCTTCACCTGCAGCTAGAGCTTCCTGCCTTCAAGGAGCAGAATGCAGTCAGATCCAGTCCTTTTGTTTGGTCACCTGTTTTGTCTGCTAGATGCTGTTCCTTTTCAGGGTTATAGTGCATATAAAGAAGAGTAGTGGAATGAACAGCTTTTATTCAACTAGTTTAATTAGAGGGCTGTTGTGTCTGACTCTTTGTGACACCATGGACTGTAGCCCACCAGGCTCCTCTGTCCATGGAATTCTTCAGGCAAGAATACTGGAGTGGGTAGCCATTCCCTTCTCCAGGGGATCTTCCTGATCCATGGATTGAACCCATGTCTCCTACATTGCAGGCAGATTCTCTACTGTCTGGACCACCAGGGAAGCCCATCATTAGAGGAGAGTTTTGCCTTCCTGATGTCTGAAAGATGTATAAAGTGTCTTTCTTATGGAATTGGTGGATTCTTCAGAGGCTCTCCGACTAATTTCTCAGACTGCAGCTCCTTTCTTTTGGGAATTGCCTCTTCTTTGACTTGCCATTCCTTTTGCCCCTCAACTTCTGGTTTTCTGGCAGTCCACTTTGCATACACCCTTGGTTGGAAATTCGTGGTCCCCAGAAGCAACCCTTTGGGTGCAGTGTCGCTTTCAACATGACCCTAAGTTCATACGTTTACCATGGGTTCCATACCTAGCCCCGTGCATTCTTGCATGTTTGATCATCACTGAGGATAGTTACTCTCCAGATAAAGTATTCACTCCGCGACTGTAAGATTCTTTATTTGGCCTCTCATCTTTGGACTCTTTCAGACTGAGTCAGCAATGCTCTGTGTTCTACTGCAGAGAAAGTTTCTCAAAATCTAAGACGACTACTACTACTACTACTAAGTCACTTCAGCCATGTCCGACTCTATGCAACCCCGTAGACGGCAGCCCACCAGGCTCCTCTGTCCCTGGGATTCCCCAGGCAAGAACACTGGAGTGGGTTGCCATTTCCTTCTCCAATGCATGAAAGTAAAAAGTGAAAGTGAAGTCGCTCAGTCATGTCTGACTCTTTGAGACCCCATGGACTGCAGCCTACAGGCTCCTCCGTCCATGGGATTTTCCAGGCAAGAGTACTAGAGTGGGGTTATAAGTCCTTTCTCTGAGCTTTAGAAAATCCACCCCTCCATTGCATTTCTCTCAGTACCTTTCTGTCTTCCTTGTGGGCCAGTTGTCTCACTGGCTCTCTGAAACCTATTTTGAAAAGCCTGCTGCTGCTGCTGCTAAGTCACTTCAGTCATGTCCGACTCTGTGCGACCCCATAGACGGCAGCCCACCAGGCTCCCCCGTCCCTGGGATTCTCCAGGCAAGAACACTGGAGTGGGTTGCCATTTCCTTCTCCAANAAAGAAGAGTAGTGGAATGAACAGCTTTTATTCAACTAGTTTAATTAGAGGGCTGTTGTGTCTGACTCTTTGTGACACCATGGACTGTAGCCCACCAGGCTCCTCTGTCCATGGAATTCTTCAGGCAAGAATACTGGAGTGGGTAGCCATTCCCTTCTCCAGGGGATCTTCCTGATCCATGGATTGAACCCATGTCTCCTGCATTGCAGGCAGATTCTCTACTGTCTGGACTACCAGGGAAGCCCATCATTAGAGGAGAGTTTTGCCTTCCTGATGTCTGAAAGATGTATAAAGTGTCTTTCTTATGGAATTGGTGGATTCTTCAGAGGCTCTCCAACTAATTTCTCAGACTGCAGCTCCTTTCTTTTGGGAATTGCCTCTTCTTTGACTTGCCATTCCTTTTGCCCCTCAACTTCTGGTTTTCTGGCAGTCCACTTTGCATACACCCTTGGTTGGAAATTCGTGGTCCCCAGAAGCAACCCTTTGGGTGCAGTGTTGCTTTCAACATGACCCTAAGTTCATACGTTTACCATGGGTTCCATACCTAGCCCTGTGCATTCTTGCATGTTTGATCATCACTGAGGGTAGTTACTCTCCAGATAAAGCATTTACTCTGCGACTGTAAGATTCTTTATTTGGCCTCTCATCTTTGAACTCTTTCAGACTGAGTCAGCAATGCTCTGTGTTCTACTGCAGAGAAAGTTTCTCAAAATCTAAGACGACTACTACTACTACTACTAAGTCACTTCAGCCATGTCCGACTCTATGCAACCCCGTAGACGGCAGCCCACCAGGCTCCTCTGTCCCTGGGATTCCCCAGGCAAGAACACTGGAGTGGGTTGCCATTTCCTTCTCCAATGCATGAAAGTAAAAAGTGAAAGTGAAGTCGCTCAGTCATGTCTGACTCTTTGAGACCTCATGGACTGCAGCCTACAGGCTCCTCCGTCCATGGGATTTTCCAGGCAAGAGTACTAGAGTGGGGTTATAAGTCCTTTCTCTGAGCTTTAGAAAATCCACCCCTCCATTGCATTTCTCTCAGTACCTTTCTGTCTTCCTTGTGGGCCAGTTGTCTCACTGGCTCTCTGAAACCTATTTTGAAAAGCCTGCTGCTGCTGCTGCTAAGTCACTTCAGTCATGTCCGACTCTGTGCGACCCCATAGACGGCAGCCCACCAGGCTCCCCCGTCCCTGGGATTCTCCAGGCAAGAACACTGGAGTGGGTTGCCATTTCCTTCTCCAATGCATGAAAGTGAACAGTGAAAGTGAAGTTGCTCAGTCGTGTCCAACTCTTAGCAACCCCATGGACTGCAGCCTACTAGGCTCCTCTGTCCATGGGATTTTCCAGGCAAGAGTACTGGAATGGGGTGCCTTCTCCATTGAAAAGCCTGCCTCTTCATCAATTCATTTTTGTTTTTGATATCTGTTGTTTGGGACTTACAAATTTTCTCATTATATAAATTTCAAAAATATTATTTCGATTCCAGTCTTTGGGTTAGTTGACTAAGTAGTTCAAAATAGTCTCACTGAGCATAAACCATATACTGAATTTTGTGTTTTAATCTGCTGGAAGGCCTTGGGGAACTAAGAAGTTTGGGAGAAATTATTACACCAGCATCTTGAAAATCCCAGTATTTGGGGTCCATATTTGCCCAAGAGCCATATGCTGACCAAATTCACATCTAGGGAGTGGAATAACTCTTTTGACAGATTAGAAGAGTCAGCAGAACATATCTGAATTTTAAGAGTTACCTTGAGTTGGTTCTAAAGAGTTGCATCCTAGGTGAAATGAATAAATTTTAAACCTACTGATGCATTAATTGCAGCACTTTGAATCCTCTCAGTAACTCAGGAATTCTCAGACCTTATAATTACATTAAGGGGATGCCTTCCTGATTATAGTTCTCACAGGCACTTGGATGAAACAAAACAAAGTTCCCTGTCAAGGAAACTAGCATCATCTTAGGATCCAATCAATTCCGTAAATATTTTTTAAGAATACAAATGTCTGGTACAGAATCAAAGAACCAGGTGTCTGCAGATAAGAAAACTTAAATGAGAAATAGTAGAAACATTAAAGATAGAAAACAGGCCCACAAGGACTCAGATACTGGAATTTAAAACAATTTAACCTATCATCTTCAAAAGACAAAAGATAAGGTACAAAATATTGGCAGAAAATGTTACACTCTAAAAAGTGATCTAACAGATTTTAAAAGAAATTTATATAAATTCTGAGATTGAAAATGCAAGAAACAAAATTATTAATTCAATGACATTGTTAAACAGCATGTTAGACATAGATGAAGAGAAAAGTAGTGGCTTGAAATGTAAGTTGGAAGAAAATATCTGTAACAAAATACAGAGGGACCGAAGAATTGAAAATATAGGAAGATGGGCAAGAAAAGATGACACAGTAAAATCCAGTATATATTTATGATAGTCATTTATGTGCTGGTAAGTGTCTTTCTAGTCTTTGAACTTGGGGTAGGTCCATGGATATTTGATTTATTGTAATTCATTGAGTTGAACACTTATGTTTTATGTTCTTTCTGTATATGTATTTTATATCAAGACAAAAATAGAGGTTTAAAAAATAAGAAAAAAATTACTCTGGTTGCTGTGTGGAAAGTGGATTTGGAGAGATAAGAATGGAAATGGGATGATCAGGGGAACTTGCCATAATCTATGCAATAGATGGTGGTATACAGAAAAAGAGCTAGGTGAATGGATTCTTGACATGGTTTGGAGGTAGACTTCCTAAGACTGTTAGATTCCACTGACTTAGTAGACTTAGACTTAGTTATAATCCACTAACTTAGAGAACTTAGTCTGTTCTCTCCAGAATAGAATTATGTGTAAACTAAGTTCTATTCTCTTTAGAAAGGAGGTATAATATCTCAGTTTTTGGACTGAGTATAACTGATGAGGCCACTGACTGAGGTGACGAACAAGAAAGGGGCAAACTAGAAGGAAGAAATCATGAGTTTTATTTTGGAGTGTACAGAGACAATACAGTGGAGACCAGGACTACTCTCGGAGCGCTCTGGAGAGTGTGGTATCATGGAAAGAAGGGAAATATGTTTCAAGAAAGGATTAGTCAAGCAAGGTAAAGACAGAGAAGTGACTTTAGAATTTGACATTCTTAGTCATTGCTATAAGATTATTGCATTGCTATTATAGCATTAATTGCTATTATTGCTATAAGATTATTAGTCATTGCTATAAGAACAGTTTTGGTGGAGAGGTAGATAAGGGATGTGAGCCTGTTTGAAGTGAATCAGAGACAATGGGAGTGGGGAAGTCAGGAAGCAAGAATTAACAGCTCCTAAGACATTTTGTTGTGAAGCTGAACAAGATAAATTATGTCATGACTAAACAGAGACATGGGGGTCAACAATGAGTTTTTGATAAGGAAGAAACAACCCATTTCTAGATTGTTGAGAATTCAGTGAGAGGAAAATGATGATACAAAAGACAGATTAAATACTGAGTATGAGGTCCTTGAGTAGAAAAGAGGTTATGGGTATTACTGGGCATCCATTATGTCTCAGGCATTGCTCAAGGAACCATGTGTATACAGCATAAAAATTCATTTTCTGTCCTTGGGGGCAACATGGAACAGGAGTAGGAAGTGGGGAGAGAGCTTAGTAAACCAGCCATTGCATTATATTCTGATATAGAAATGCATGGAATATGCTAGGAAGAGAGTGCTCCTAGATAAGCCTTGGAAATAGTGGAGACTTTCTCAAAGAAATGATTGACCCTTAAGGATTCATTTAAATCTTACCAGATGTGGGAGGGATAACAGTAAAAGTTCTTTGATAAGTTTATCACTACTTAATGTCCCAGCGTTACCACTTGTCACAGTATCCCTGCCTCCAAACATGTGTGTTTGAGGATGCCCTCATGTCAACATATCCGTCATTGCCTAACGTCTCATGCTATTTTGTGATGTACTTGTTGATATTCTGTGAAATGCTCTTGCTTCCCGGTAAACTTCTGCATGTCTCCAAGACTCAGTTTAACAGCTACTTTATCTCTCACACCCTTTCCAGAGAAGATAGAAAAAGGGGGCTCCCAAAACAAAAAGTCCAGTTCTTGCTCTCGCCTTCATGCCCTTGGGGCACTTTGTAAGTGTCTCTATGGGTGCTTGTGATTTTATAGGGAAGCAGTTACCATAGTGGTTACAAGTATGGATTCAGTGCCAGGTTCCCTGCGTCAAATCATAGCGCTGCCGTTCACCAGCTATGTCCCCTGGAGCTCATTTCTTAATCTCTAGGTGTCCCGGTTTCTTCCTTTCTAAAAGGAGATGAATGAAGCCTACCTGCTGAACTTGAAAGTGAATTATTATAACTAAAAAAAAAGAAAGAAAATGGGAAGGTACAGAGGATGTAGAAGCAAGGGATGCTCAAGATGAAAATCCCAGATTTTGTGGGCTTGCCTGCTGGTCTGTTCTTCCCCCAGCCTGCCTTGTTCACTTTCCCTGGAGAAAAGGTGAATATACATGTTAGAGGGAAAGTTGCTCCTGGTTTCCTGACTGTTTCAACTATGAATTATGTGTGATTCTAGAAAGGAATCTTTTTATTTTTGACTTTTTTTTTTTGCCTTTTGCATTCTTTCTCTTTTTAATTATTTTGAGTGTGCTGTCCATTCTGTCAATTTGTTCCCATAGAAACCACTGAAAATTTACAGCTTGCTTAAGTGGATCTGAGAAGAGGCATAGGTTGTTGTGGGTATGAAGTGAGTTTATACTGCAAAACACTTAGAGCATCATCCAGCATGTGAAAAATGCTTGATACATTTTAGCTATTATTACTATAATTATAAATGTTTTTCAACTATGATGAGAATAGCTCTTATTTATATTTGTTTTATGCATCCTTCCACTCTTCCAACACCCACCAACTTGACCTTGCTTGACATGAAGAAGCTCAATAAAGACATATTGGAAAGGATACATGAGTGGATTTCCCTCTTCTCTCCCCAACTGGTTTTATAGCAGGGTTCTATTCTTGGTGTCTCCTTGGGGCTTATCATACATTTGGACATAAGACACTCGTGGCACAGTGCTGTGGGGATGATTTTTTTTATATTGGACCCTAAAGATTTCGAAAATTACAAGCATATCAGGAGAGATGGTGCATTAAATCCTTAATACCTTAGTACAGTTGCTAACAGAGTCAGAGGTTGCTAGAAAGAAACCTCGAGCTCAAAGAGTTGAGTCTCCTTCTTTGTGAAGGGCATCCCTTCTTACATCCTTGACTGATGGCTAGTCATTTAAGCTTTGCTTAAAAGTAGGTAAGAAGAAAGCTTCTCTCTGGGGAGAAGTTGAACACTGGATGCCAGAGTGGGAGTAAGAGAGAACCCCAAAAGAGGGGCAAAGGGCAGAGAAGATGGAAAGAGGGAGAACCCAGAGCAAAAAGTCCTGATCCCCTGCATTTGCGTGCGGCTTCTGCCCTCTTGTCCAGCCTTGCCCAGCTTCCTGGAAGAAAGAATGAAGTACATGCTAGAGAGAAAATTGGTTCTGATTTTTATCTTTTGAAATCATAAGTGTAATGACAGAGACACACGTGTGATTTTAAAAAGAAAAGTGTTTTTACTTTTTCACAGGGTCCGTTTTGTTCTTTGTGGTTTCTCTCTCTCGATTTTTTTTTTTTTTCCCAAGAGCATTGTCCATTTTGCCAATTTATTTCCGTGGACAACATTGACAGTTTACCTGTTATTTATGTGGATTTGAGAAGAGACAATAGTAATAAACTCTGATATGGGCTATAAATAGCAAGAGTGTTCTGGACTGCCCATCTTCTACCTCTCTACTTAACTACTTAGCAAATCAAGTTTATGATAATAATTTAAAGAACACAAGACTCTGTTTTCTTTCCTGGATGTGAGTGGTAGGAGGGAAGAGAAGGCTCTCCAGTCCCCATCTCTTTGGATATTATCATGGAAGTCATGCCCAACTGAAGGAGAATGGAACTTTCTCAAAGGAACAGATGGATCATTAGGTGGGGTCTGGCCTACATGTTGCTCTTAGCATTTACTCTTCTCAGGGAACCTGGGGCAAATGAGGCTTCTAAAAATGACTGCAAACACTAAGGAAGAAGGAGCTTGGGATTTTTGTCCTTTTCACTGGTGGCAAAGCAGGTAGACAAAGCAGGGAAGATGTTGTTGCTGAGAACTGCAACAGACAGATGCCTAGAGGAGGAGGCAATTTTTTGCCTTGCAGGGGACCAGCTCCATAACATCTAAGACAAGAGCAGAAGGACTGAGCCCCAAAGGACTGGCTGGCTCAAAAAGAGGATTTTCTTCATGCAGATATTTGCACTTCCAGCTTCATTTGCAGCCTCTGCCCCTCAATAACCATAATGCTTAGAGACCATTCCCTGTTGCTCAGGTCTAAATGAGGAGGGAGAATATAAAAATGTCTGAATTCCATAAGAAATACAAGAGGAAAAGAAATAAGGGTGGAAGAAAAGTTAGGAATGGAAATACATAGAGAGATTTAGAGATTGAGAAAATTTAAGACTATGTTGAAGGAAAAAAATAAATCATTAAGTTATAATGGTCAATATTGTAAGACTGACTAATGAAAACTAAATGATTATTCATCTGCTATTTCCTGGCATTCTGCTACAGCACAGTGAATTAGAAAATGAAGGCTGAAATTTCTTCCCTGGAAAATTTATGACAGATGAAGGAAGGCTTGAATGTCAAAGTAAGTTTATTTCCCCAATCCCATAGGTCTTCTCTGTGGGAGAACTACGAATTGAAGCTGATATAGTGTTAGATGGAGAGTCATGCTTTGGACAAGGCTAAACAGCCTCTGAGAATGCAGTCACTCTTCTTTCTGTGGGTTAGTGCTGGATAAGTATCAGTCTAGATGCCAAAATATCCCCTGGTCCAATGCTTTGGAAAGTAAAGAAGTTGAAATTAGTTTACATTTATAGTATGGTAATGAGTGAACTAACGAGATTAGCTTTTGCAATCACCTTGCTCCTTTGTCCTGAGCCAAACACTTGGTCTAAGGCTCAGTTGAGACATTACTTCTCATCACCAAGAGATGGAAAATTGGGGATATAGTAAGAGGCTGATGACCATACTGGATCTCTTAGACTTTTTACCAACTAGATGTTCCAGTGCAGCATGGAAGGGAGTGGAATCTAGGAAATTGTTGGTCTGACTCTTCCCTATATATACACAGATTAGAATCTCCAGAAAGTGTGGAGATGGCATTCCTACAGTTTACAGTGCCAAACTTATACCATAGAATGAAATGTTTTAAATGACATTAAAATATCCATTCTATTTATTGATTCCAGTAGCCTGAAGTTACACTGTGAGTATATGAGATAAAGGGCTGTAAATAAGGTTGTTGTTGTTTAGTGTTCAACTCTTTGCAACCCCATGGACTCTATAGCCCACAAGGTTCCTCTGTCCATGGAACTTCCTAGGCAAAAATACTGGAGTGAGTTGCTGTTCCCTTCTTCAGTGGATCTTCCCAATGCAGGGATTGAACTTGAGCCTCCTGTATTGACAGGCAGATTCTTTACAGCTGAGCTACCAGGGAAGCTGTAAGTGAGATAACAGAACAATGAAACAAGAACTCAGGACCTTGGTGTACATCAACATCAAGAATAATTAGATAGAAATAAAGCTCTAATGGGGCCCTAAACCTCACTAGGCAACAAGAGGAACCTCTCAGGAAGGGCAGATAAAGGGGAGCCATCCTTTCAAGAAACCCAAGGGACAAGCCAGGTGGATAAAATATCCAGTGAATGACAGATCTTTGCACAAGATACTGGAAACTTTGTCTGGTGACAGTTTCACCAGCTTAGACCAAAGACACGCAAACAGATGAATAGCCAGATAAATATTGCATATAGTAATTATACACCAGCTATAAATATGGTGAGTTGATGTTTTCTGCCCTCAGGGAAGTGCAGTTAAAATTGGGATAGCAATTTTGATGAGAAGGGAATCAGAATTCAGGGAACTTGAGTTCAGAATTTTAAACAGCCCTGGAGACTGGGTCATCGTAATAAAGCATTATACATCACCAAGGAGAATTTCATTTTCCTGGGTCACTCCCATGAGGTTTGCGTGCGAAGAGGTTGCAATTCTTTCCTGCCTGTTTGTTTCTAGCAGTAGGATTCCTTGGGCTATCATGTCCATTTATGTTATAGTCTTTAGCCAGAGGCAATCTGGCCCAGTTGCTTTTTTCTTTTCTCGAATGCTCCACTGGAGTAATAATAATATTAGATTTAAAAATGAAAAAAAAATAAAAACCACCAAACATCTTGACCCCTGTCTTTGCTGAAACTTGTTCTTGAACATTAGGGAAGTGTAAATTTTGAAGCTGTGGTAAAGGAAGGAAAAAAAGAAAACAACTCTAAGCACCTCAGAAAGTTATATCTGCTAGTGATTTATGTTTTCTGCTTTGTAAGCTGTGACAGAAATATAGTTTTAGATATGAGGATAAAGTTTAATATCCTAGTGTTGGAAATATACATTCCCTGTGCAAACTTTCCCTGTGCTGAGTTGTTATAATTTTGGTTAACTGTTTTCCTTTCTTTTATTCTTGAAAAATCTTTGTTTCCTGTTATTATATGCTATGCATAGGTCAACAGCAAGTCTAGGAAATGGCTGCCTTCTCTGCTTGGAATGCCACTGTTTTGATCCCAATATCATATCCCCTCTCTTGGTCTTCTTCCTGATCCACTCATTCTCAAAGACTCAGCTTAAAAGTTACCTGTGAAGTCCTCCTGAACAACTCTCCTGATATTGATGTAGTAAAGTGTTCCCTTTACTTGTTTCTTTTCTAGCAAGGTCAGGGATGTTTTCTCATTAACCCCTGTATTCTGCTGTGCCCAGGAACACATTCTAAGCACCTCCTGGGTGGGGAGGAGGGGGATGAGAAAATAATGGATAGTTATTAGTAAAATATTGGTAAAAAGGAACAACTACACCAAAAAAATCATATAGCTTCTAAATGTATGATTCATATTTTAATTTACACAATTGTACTATGCATGTTGATTCTATTACTGCAAAATAAAAATTTTAAATCAGTAGAAAATCTCAAAGTCAAATCGTTTTTGTTAATCCACGGCAAAATTTCAGATTTACATGATAGGAGTAATTATTTTGATTATCTCTTTTGGTATTATAAGCTACCTTAAAACCTAGAGGATTTAAACAATTATGCTTAAAATTTTATGAATCAGAAATGCAGGAAGAATTTGACTGGTTGGCCCATACAGCTGGAGGAGTACCTTCAAGGTAGCAGTTTTATACACAGGCACTTCGGTGCTTCTTGGTTTCTTTCTCTCTCTCTCCATGTGACAGAGCCTCTTACCTGGCCTAGACTTCTTACAGGATGGTGTCTGAGTAGTTACGTTTCTTACCTGGTGGCTGTCTCCCAGAGGCAGGATGGGGATACTGCCAGGCTAGGTGAGAGCCATCCCTGGAACTGGCATGAGTCAGTTTCTGCAAACTCTGTTGATCAAAGCAGACAGAGTCCAACCAGATTTGTTGGGATGGAGAAATGACACCACCTTGTAATGGTATGTGACAAGATTGCACTGAATGAAAGCACGTGAGATGGAGCAGGATTTTGCCACCATCTTCGGGAGCTGTAATCTGTGATGTAATTAATATACATTTGGCAAATCAGTGCCCAAGGGACCATGTCATGAAAATCACTTAATTCTCTAAAAATGTTCAGTGCCTCTCGGTGTGATAAGCTTTAATCCAGTGTAAGCTGCATTTTTTTCATCTCTGTCATAGAGATGAAATCTTTGGGGAAGAGAAGGGAAACCAAGCCTGGTATTCCTCATTTAGATCTTTCAATCACATTTATCTTATCAAGCATACTACAGAATCACAAGTGAGAGAAAGTTCTACTTAGACTGTACTTGCCTTGTAGAACTCATTTCCCCCAAAAGGTCGCTTTAGGTAAATTTATGGGTAATAGATCCTCACTAGGTACAAGAAGCAGAAGTGTTAGAGCTATATACCTAGCCTCTGTGGCTGACAATATAGAGAGCAAGGTTTTTCAAGTTGTAAGTGTGATCCTATTAGTGAATAGGTCCTGACTTATTTACAGGTAGGTCAGGACCAGTGATTAAACATTAAAAAAAAAAAAAAGGAATCAGGTGGAATACAAAGTATCCATTGTTACATGTAACCTAGAAGGTATATATAATATACTGAAGTATGTACAAGTGAGTGTTTTCGCATGTGTATGTATGAGTACTGGATTACAATGTAAGCTCTATCTCTAACTGGGACCCACAGTCAAAAATGTTTTTGAAGCCACTAAAATAGAGTGTCTGTGTCCTCTTGTGAACCCTCTCTTGGTGTCACTTTCGAACACAAGACACGGGACTGGAAGGACTGTCGGTTTGATTCAGCATGGCCTTTCTTATGTTCCCATGAAAAATTTTGTTTGGGGCCCAGAATGACAAATAGCTCAGAGTCCAATAGAAACATCTTCTCCTAAGAGAAGAAATTGCTTTACAGACAGTACAGCAAAATAAAATGTCTCACCTCCACAGCTTACGCCCTGTGTTGCCTATAAAGAGTTTTTATTCAAGACTTTTTTTTCTTTCTCCCTTTTAAAATTTACATTTGGTTAAATAGATTTCCCAAGAGCTTGATGCTTCACCTACCCAATGTTTCTAACCCTTCATAGGCTACAAGATACGGTCCAGGTTAGATCCAGAGTGCTGTGACTTGCCTCGTTGTACATTGAGGGCTGCTTCTGATTGGGCTGGAAAACCCTGGGCATCATCCTTAGCACAGGTGTGGAGGATGGGGCACAGATATGTTTTTCAGACTTTGGTTTTTCACATGCCACTCTGTCTCCATTCCTTCTGTAGAATCTTTCCCTACTCCTATCTCATCTTAAAGCACAATGGTATAGTCTAGTGTCTATTTTTGACTTTCCAAATTAAGCCCCTTTAAAATTATAATTCATTGTGAGCAGTAAATATAGTTTATAAAAATAGTTTTTATGTATGCTCTTGCACTTAATTTTCAGAACAAGCTTATGTGCTGGTTATCATAAATATTTTCACTTTAAAGTTGGAGAAGTTGAGACTCAGAGAGGTTGACTGCTTGTGCAAGGTCATACATGTATGTGAAGCAGCAGGCCCAGGACTTGACTTTGACTGCAAATCCAACATTATGTTTCCCTTGGCCAGAGAAAACTGGGCCTGCGTTAGGTCTCTGGACTTGCACAGTTCAATTCAGTCACCCAGTTGTGTCCAACTCTTTGTGACCCCATGGACTGCAGCACGCCAGGCTGCCCTGTCCATCACCAAGTCCCAGAGCTTACACAACTTCATGTCCATTGCATCAGTGATGCCATCCAACCATCTCATTATCTGTCAGTCCCTTCTCCTCCCACCTTCAATCTTTCCCAGCATCAGGGTCTTTTCCAATGAGTCAGTTCTTCCCATCAGGTGACCAAAGTATTGGAGTTTCAGCTTCAGCATCAGTCCTTCCAAAGAACACCCAGGACTGATCTCCTTTAGAAGGAACTGATTGGATCTGCTTGTAGTCCAAGGGACTCTCAAGAGTCTTCTCCAACACCACAGTTCAAAAGCATCAATTCTTTGGCACTCAGCTTTCTTTAGAGTCCAACTTTCAAATCCGTACATAACTACTGGAAAAACCATAGCCTTGACTAGACGGACCTTGTTGGCAAAGTAATGTCTCTACTTTTTAATATACTGTCTCGGTTGGTCATAGCTTTTTTCCCAAGGAGCAGACATCTTAATTTCATGGCTGCAATCACCATCTGCAGTGATTTTAGAGCCCACCTCAAAGAATATCTCACTGTTTCCATTGTTTTCCCATCTATTTGCCATGAAGTGATGTGACTGGATACCATGATCTTAGTTTTCTGAATGTTGAGTTTTGAGCCAACTTTTTCACCCTTCTCTTTCACTTTCATCAAGGGTTTTTTAGTTCTTCTTTGTTTTCTGCCATAAGGGTGGTGTCATCTGCATATCTGAGGTTAGTGATATTTCTCCCAACAATCTTGATTCCAGCTTGTGCTTCTTCCAGCCCAGCATTTCACATGATATACTCTTTACATATAAGTTACATAAGCATAACAGTAAACAACCTTGACGTACTCCTTTCCCTATTTGGAACCAGTCTGTTGTTCCATGTCCAGTTCTAACTATTGCTTCTTGGCATACAGATTTCTCAGCAGGCAAGTCAGGTGGTCTGGTATTCCCATCTCTTTCAGAATTTTCCGCAGTTTGTTGTGATCCACAATGTCAAAGGCTTTGGCATAGTTAATACAGCGGAAATAGATGTTTTTCTGGAACTCTCTTGCTTTTTCCATGATCCAGTGGATGTTGGGAATTTGATCCCTGATTCTTCTGTCTTCTCTAAATCCAGCTTGAACATGTCTGTAAGTTCATGGTTCACGCACTGTTGAAGCCTGGCTTGGAGGATTTTGAACATTACTTTGCTAGTGTGTGAGATGAGTGCAATTGTGTGGTAGTATAAGCATTCTTTGGCATTGCCTTTCTTTGGGATTGGACTGAAAACTGACTTTTTCCAGTCCTGTGGCCACTACTGAGTTTTCCAAATTTGCTGGCATATAATTGAATGCTGCACTTTCACAACATCATCTTTCAGGATTTAAAATAGCTCAAAGGGAATTCCATCACCTCCACTAGCTTTGCTGGTAGTGATGCTCCTAACGCCTACTTGACTTCACATTCCAGGTTGTCTGGCTCTAGGCTGGTGATCACACCATCATGGTTATCTGGGTCATCAAGATATTTTTTGTATAGCTCTTTTGTGTATTCTTGCCACCTCTTCTTAATATCTTCTACTTCTGTTAGGTCCGTATTATTTCTGTCCTTTATCGTGCCCATCTTTGCATGAAATATTCTCTTGCTATCACTAATTTCTTGAAGAGATCTCTGGTCTTTCCCATTCTATTGTTTTCCTCTATTTTTGCACTAATCACTGAGGAAGGCTTTCTTATCTCTCCTTGCTATTCTTTGGAACTCTGCATTCAGTTAGGTATATGTTTCCTTTTCTCCTTTGCCTTTAGCTTCTCTTATTTTCTCAGCTATGTGTAAGGCCTTCTCAGACAACCATGTGGCTATTTGCATTTCTTTTTCTTGGGGATGGTCTTGGTCACTGCTTCCTATACAATGTCACAAACATCCACCCATAGTTCTTCAGGACTCTGTCTATCAGATGTAATCCCTTTAATATATTTGTCACTTCCACTGTCTAATCATAAGAGATTTGATTTAGGTCATACCTGAATGGTCGAGTGGTTTTCCCTACTTTCTTCAATTTAAGTCTGAATTTGGCAATAAGCAGTTCATGATCTGAGTCACAGTCATCTCCCAGTCTTGTTTTTGCTGACTGTATAGAGCTTCTCCATCTTTGGCTGCAAAGAATATAATCAGTCTGATTTAGGTGTTGACCATCTGGTGATGTACATGTGTAGAGTCTTCTGGTGTGTTGATGGAAGAGGGTGTTTGCTGTGACCAGTGTGTTCTCTTGGCAAAACTGTTAGCCTTTGCCATGCTTCATTTTGTGCTCTAAAGCCAAATTTGCCTTTTACTCCAGGTATCTCTTGACTTCCTACTTTTGCATTCCAGTCCCCTATAATGAAAGGTACCTCTTTTTTTGGTGTTAGTTTAGAAGGTCTGTAGGTCTTCATAGAACAGTTCAGCTTCTTCAGCATTACTGGTTGTGGCATAGACTTGGCTTACTGTGATATTGAATGGTTTGCTTTGGAAAGGAACAGAGATCATTCTGTCATTTTTGAGATTGCACAGAAGCACTGCATTTTGGAATCTGTTGTTGACTATGATGGCTAGTCCATTTCTTCTAAAGGATTCTTGCCCACAGTAGTAGATATAATGGCCATATTTGTTATATTCACCCATCCCACTCCATTTTAGTTCACTGATTCCTAAAATGTTGATGTTCACTGTTGCCATCTCCTGTTCAACCACTTCCAATTTGCCTTGATTCTTGGACTTAACATTCCAGGTTCCTATGCAATATTGCTTTTACAGCATCAGACTTTGGTTTTATCACCAGTCACATCCACAGCTGGGTGTATTTTTTGCTTTGGCTCCATCTCTTCATTCTTCTTGGTGTTATTTCTCCACTGATCTCCAGTAGCATATTGAGCACCTACCGACCTGGGGAGTTCATCTTTCAGTGTCCTACCTTTTTGTCTTTTCATACTGTTCATGGGGTTCTCAAGGCAAGAATATTGAAGTTATTGGCCAGTGCCTTCTGCAGTGGACCACATTTTGTCAGAACTCTCTACTATGACCCATCTGTCTTGGGTGGCCCTACATGACGTGGCTCATAGATTCACTGAGTTAGACAAGGCTTTGGTCCACGTGATCAGTTTGATTCGTTCTGTGATTGTAGTTTTCAGTCTGTCTGCCCTCTGACTGATAAGGATAAGAGGTTTACAGAAGCTTCCTGATGGGAAAGACTGACTGTGGGGGAAACTGGGTCTGTTCTGATGGGCAGCGCCATCCTCAGTAAATCTTTAATCCAGTTTTCTGTTGACAGGTGGCACTGTTGTTTGACCTGAGACCAAGCTATGGTGGAGGAATGAAGATAATGGTGACCTCCTTCAAAAGGTCCTATGCACGCACTGCTGCACTCAGTGCCCCCAACCCTGCAGTAGGCCACCACCGACCCACACCTCTGCCGGAGACTCCTGGACACTCCTGGGCAAGTCTGGGTCAGTCTGTTGTGGGGCCACTGCTCCTTTCTCATGGGTCCTGGTGTGCACAAGGTTTTGTTTGTGCCCTCCAAAAGTCTGTTTCCCCAGTCCTGTGTAAGTTCAGTAATCAAATCCCACTGGCCTCCAAAGTTAAATTCCCTGGGCATCTCAGTCCCTTTTCCAGATCCCCAGGTTGGGAAATCTGTGAGTCCTAGAACTTTAACAGTACAAAAATTTCTTTGGTATAATTGTTCTGCAGTTTGTGGGTTGTCTGCTCAGTGGCTCTGTGGTGGGGTTAATGGCAACCTCCTCCAAGAGGGCTTATGCCACACGTAGGACTGCTGCACCCAGAGTGCCCGCCCCCACAGCAGGCTACTACTAACCCATACCTTTGTAGGAGGCACTCAAGCACTCAAAGGCAGGTCTGGCTTAGCCTCTGTTGGGTCTCCTGGTGTGCACAAGGTTTTGTTTGAGCCCTATGAGTATCTCTGGCGGGTATGGGTTTTGATTCTAAAAGTGATTTTGCCCCTCCTACCATCTTGCTGGGGCTTCTCCTTTGCCCTTGGATGTGGGGTATATTTTTTTGGTGGGATCCAACATTCTCCTGTTGATGGCTGCTCAGCAGTGAGTTGTAATTTTGGAGTTCTTACAGGAGAAGATGAGCGCACATCCTTCTCCACCATTTTGCACAGTGAAGTGGTCTTGCACAGTGTTCTTTAAGTTTCTTTCCTAAGGATGCCTTCAGGGCATTTATTCATTTACTGATCCAGCTCTCAAAATCAGGAGATGGCACAAATTTTGCCCTACTTCTAAAAGTCCATGTCATTATAAAAAAAAAAAAGTGGTAAGGGAAAATAGCCAATGATGGCCAAGGGGAGGTGTTTAATGGAGGCACTGTGTCTGTCCATGCCTCTGTACAGCTCTTGATTTGGGTGCTTGGCTGTTGAGCCCCTCAAGTACTGGCATATAATTTAAAAAAGGAGGCACCATATGATGCCTCTGTGTTGTTCTTGAAGATTTACATTCTTTAAGGGTATATAATGTGTGTAAGAAAGAGACTTTGATTTGACTTTTTTTTGGTATTGCTTTTCTAGGCAACTTGGGAACCTGTTAGTTTAATATAACCACTGTATTAAGTTAACAAACAAGGGTTCTTATACTGATTCTGTTCTATGGGGTGAATTATCTCCTTAGTTAAATAATTTAAGCATAGTTATAATGTAACAAGCTACATTATTATACATTGCATATTGGTAAAACTCTCATTCCAGTGAGACCCAGGGAAAGGTCTCTGCACCTTTTATATACTTCTCTCATGCTTTTATATGTATCAGTGCATACCATATTCTTACTTGGGTAAATATAAAACCTATCACTATATTGGGGCTAATGCCCTAATTATAGATACAATTTATGTGTCACAAGTCTGAATGGTGAGAGTCTATAATATAATGACACAGTTACATTGATATCCAGATTATCATAGAGAGTTCTCATCCTGTTTAAGTGCAGGGAGTCTAGTCTTTTTGCCATGCGGCTCCTCCTTGGAGCCTGTTCATACTCCCTCCACAAGTCAGCCTGATGTCCCCTTCCTGTCTCAGCCAGCCTCTGGCTCCTGACTGCCACTCTCCCTTATTGCCTGTCATTGATTGCATCCTTGAGCCTGACTTCCTTTAGGTTTGCCTGCTCCATCTGTACCCTAATCTCAAGGCTAGTGGGCATTACCGACACCTCTGTTCTTGCCTCCAGACAGGGACATGGCTTTCTCCTGAGCTACTGCTCCTGAAGTGTGGCCAGAAACCCCAACTGTTGCAAAAAGAGGCAATTCCTAAAAAGCCTATATACATGAATCAGATTTCAATGTTCATTGGCAGATGAGTTCCCTGCTTAGTTTCCTGGTGTTTACCCATGACAGGAATAAGCCGGTACAATCTCCATTTTCCACCAGTTACTAAAAATCTCTATGGTTCTTTTCATTTTAGAGTCTAGACCCAGTAGAAATTACCTTATCCTGCTGCCCTTAAGAAAAATGGTTAATGCTTGCGTTACATCTGTGTGATCAAATGGACTTTACAAATCATTACCTCCAAGAACGAAGATTCCTGGCCTTAAAAACAAAATCAAGAAGCACAAATGACCTTTTTTTTTTAAAGTAGAGGTTTTCCTTGCTCTGAAAAAATAATAGTTACGGTTTGGTCTTTTCTGGAAACCCCCTTATGCAGAGAATTCTACATCCTGCCATTTTCAATTGTCCCAAAGTTCAAAACTGTCACAACATTTTGGCCACTTTTTAATTTTTTATTCTTTTAAATTAGCTGTTTAAAAGTTGGAAGTACTAATTTCCCTAAAACTTGGGAAGTGAAGAAAGAATATATGTGTGTGTAAACCTATTAGTACTGGTCTTCAGCTATTTATGTTTTTGAAACTTTCTCATAAGTTTCCATTTGACTTTATTTTTATTTTAACTTTTTATTTTGTATTGGGGCATAGCAAATTAAAAATGTTAATTGTTGTAATATCACAATGGTGTGATAGTTTCAGGTGAACAGCAAGGGGACTCAGGCATACATATACACGTACATTTGACTTTATTTTTATTCACCTCCTACCCCATGTACACAACCTCCCCATCCTACACCCTTGATAAAGTGGTGTAAACTATTGTCCTCCTATAGCCAAAGGTACATCATTCCTTTTCTCTCATCTCTTCCCACAAAATTCTGGACCCTGCTTATTTAACTTATATGCAGAGTACATCATGTGAAATACTGGGCTGGATGAAGCACAAGCTGGAATCAAGATTGCCGGGAGATACATCAATAATCTCAGATACATAGATGACACCACCCTTATGGCAGAAAGTGAAGAAGAACTAAAGAGCCTCTTGATGAAAGTGAAAGAGGAGAGTGAAAAAGTTGGCTTAAAGCTCATCATTCAGAAAAGTAAGATCATGGCATCTGGTCCCATCACTTCATGGCAAATAGATGGGGAAACAGTGGAAACAATGGCTGACTTTATTTTTTTTGGGGGGGGCCTCCAAAATCACTGCAGATGGTGACTGCAACCATGAAATTAAAAGACTTTTACTCCTTGAAAGGAAGGCTATAACCAACCTAGACAGCATATTAAAAGGCAGAGACATTATTGGCCAACAAAGTTCCGTCTGGTCAAAGCTATTATTTTCCAGTAGTCGTGTATAGATGTGAGAGCTGGACTATAAAGAAAGGTGAGCAGCGAAGAATTGATGCTTTTGAACTGTGGTGTTGAAGACTCTTGAGAGTCCCTTGAACTGCAAGGAGATCCAACCAGGCCATCCTAAAGGAAATCAGTTCTGAATATTCATTGGAAGGACTTATGCTGAAGCTGAAACTCCCAATACTTTGGCCACCTGATGGGAAGAACTGACTCATTGGAAAAGACTCTGATGCTGGGAAAGATTGGAGGTGGGAGGAAATGGGGACGACAGAGGATGCGATGGTTGGATGGCATCACCGATGCGATGGACATGAGTTTGAGTAAGCTCCGGGAGTTGGTGATGGACAGGGAAGCCCAGCATGCTGAAGTTCATGGGGTCACAAAGAGTCAGACACAACTGAGCCACTGAACTGAACTGAAGATGAACCAGGGAAATGATTTTCCAGGACCCCTGCTTGGCCCAATTTTTCTCTAGGCCCAGAAGTCCATCAGCAATCCAGTGATCTTGATAAGCTGTGCATCAGTCAGTTCAGTCACTCAATCATGTCTGACTCGCGACTGCATGGAATGCCACATGCTAGGCATCACTGTCCATCACCAACTCCCGGAGCTTGATCAAACTCATGTCCGTTAAGTTGTCGATGCCATCCAACCATCTTTTTGTCATCCCCTTCTCTTCCTGCCTTCAACCTTTCCCAGCATCAGGGTCTTTCCAGTGAGTCATTTCTTTGCATCAGGTGGCCCAAGTATTGGAGTTTTAGCTTCAGCATCAATCCTTCCAATAAATATGCAGGACTGATTTCCTCTAGGATGGACAGGTTGGATCTCCTTGCAGTCCAAGGGACTCTCAAGAATCTTCTCCAACACCACAGTTCAAAAGCATCAATTCTTCAATGATCAGCTTTCTTTATAGTCCACCTCTCACATCCATACATGACTACTGGAAAAACCATAGCTTTGACTAGATGGAGCTTTGTGGGCAATCTCTCTGCTTTTTGATATGCTGTCTAGGTTGATCAGCTGTGTGTATAGATCACATTTCCCAAAGAACAAAAGAATTGCCAATTCATTCTTGTCAAGCTTGTTTCTTGCTCTGGGCAAACCAATCAGAAGGGGTTCAAATTGTCTTCCCTAATGTTTACTTTGACAAGCAGTTGTCTCTTTAACTTCCAAGCTCTTCTCTCCCCAGCTGAGTTGGAATCCTGGGCCAAATTCCCATCTGCACTTATACCAACTAGGGCCAATTTGCTGGCATTTAACATTTCCCACTGCCAATCATTCACAAGCCTTGTCTATTCAGTTAAAAGATAGTAGGTGTTGGGAGAGGAGGATGTATAGGAATGGATGAGTGAAGAAAAAAATGTTGATTCTATAAATAAAAACATGGACAGACTAGAAATGAGCAAACACCTTAGAGCCAGGATTTGGGGACTGCATTTTCAGTATGCCCGCTTATTCTTATGTATCTCTCCCTCTCTCTGTCTCTCTCCCTACCCCCACACACGGCCCTAAACATATATCATAAAATGTTGTATCAGCACATAAGGTCATTAAATCAGCATTTCTGTATTGCAAAGCAAATTCATTGTTGTCATAAAAATTTCCCTTATTTCCCTGTAATGCATCATGGTTTGCATTAGATGTGTAGCCTTTTGTGAGAACTATTAATATGAATGAGGATTTGATTGGGTAGATTAGAATTTGCAACTGTTTAGTCAGTTCCACCCCCCTCCCTCCCTCTCTCTTCTTCCTTTCTTCTTTTAAAAACAAATCATTGAATGCCTACTAGACATGCAGTACTACCTAACTTTTGTGAAGGATTCCAAAAAGCATAGATGAAATTGTCTTTGCCTTCCAGACAACTGTAGCCTGGGAAAATAAAACAAGTGCATAAAGTGTCAACCATCATATGACCATCATCATCACCACCACAACCACCCTCATCATCCTGCTGCTTATGTCATATATTCAAATCAGTTCAGTTCAGTTCAGATGCTCAGTAGTGTCCAACTCTTTCCGACCCCATGAATCGCAGCACGCCAGGCCTCCCTGCCCATCACCAACTCCTGGAGTTCACTCAGACTCACGCCCATCGAGTCAGTGATGCCATCCAGCCATCTCATCCTCTGTCGTCCCCTTCTCCTCCTGCCCCCAGTCCCTCCTAGCATCAGAGTCTTTTCCAATGAGTCAACTCTTCACATGAGGTGGCCAAAGTACTGGAGTTTCAGTTTTAGCATCATTCCTTCCAAAGAAATCCCAGGGCTGACCTCCTTCAGAATGGACTGGTTGGATCTCCTTGCCGTCCAAGGGACTCTCAAGAGTCTTCTCCAACACCACAGTTAAAATAGGAACCATTAAATGTCAAAAGGCCAAAAAGACTAGATGGGTTCAGAGCAGACAATGATTGTGAGCTCAGGGAATGTTTCATAGAAGTGATGGAGCTGTAATTGAGCTTTTATTATAATATTCAGTAGCTCAGTCATGTCCAACTCTTTGCGACCCCATGGACTGCAGCATGCCAGGCTTCCCTGACTTTCCCAATCTTCTGGAGCTTGCTCAAACTTGTATCCATCGAGTCGGTGATGCCATCCAGTTATCTTATCCTCTGTCTCCCCCTTTTCCTCTTGCCTTCAATCTTTCCCAGCATCAGGCTCTTTTCCAATGAGTCAGCTCTTTGCATCAGGTGGCCAAAGTATTGGAGTTTCAGCTTCAGCATCAGTCCTTCCAATGACTATTCAGTAGATTTAGAATAAATGGAAATAAGGTGAAGGAATACTTTGCAGGTGGAGAACAGACTATCTGCAAACTTCTTTTCACTGAGGCAAGAGGGGATCTGCTGGTGAGTTCCTCAGAGCAGAGACTATGCCTTTTACACTGAACATCTAGCTTGGAATCTGGGAGCATATGGAACAGGCTGTATGAATGCTGAGTGCAAGGGTGAGATTCCAAACAAAAGCACAAGGGCATCCACACTCACCCTTTATATCTGAGGCTGTATATTTTGATATGGAAGATTTAGGGGACAAAGTGTTTTATTTATTTGGCTTTGGTTTTTAAGTCTGGCAGTGATTGTAGACAGAGGTAATGAGCCACTGTCTGGGAAGAGAGATATTTTAGAGAAGATGGGTGATGAAGACAGGAAAGTTGATTACTCACAACTTATATGATTCTAGCCCCCAAACAGGAAGCCCATCCCATGTAGTACATCTCTCCTTTCAAAGTAGANTCAAGAGGCAGGTCAGGTGGTCTGGTATTCCCATCTCGCTCAGAATTTTCCACAGTTTATTATGATCCATACAGTCAAAGGCTTTGGCCTAATAACTATTCTCCATTATGTATGTTGGTATTAATATCAGTGTTTTCATTACTATAGTTTTATAAGTCTTGATATGTAGTAAGAACGGGCTTTCCTCATAGCTCAGTTGGTAAAGAATCTTCCTGCAATGCAGGAGACCCCAGTTCAGTTCCTGGGTTAGGAAGATCACCTGCAGAAGGGACAAGCTACCCCTTATAGTATTCCTGAGCTTCCCTTGTGGCTCAGCTGGAAAAGAATCTTCCTGCAATGTGGGAGACCTGGGTTTGATCCCTCGGTTGGGAGGATCCCCTGGAGAGGGGCAAGGCTACTCACTCCAATATTCTGGCCTGGAGAAGTCCATGGACTATACAGTTGCAAAGAGTCGACAGGACTGAGTGACTTTCGTTTTCACCTAGTAAGGGATTTTTTGTTCCTTTTATTTTTTCTTCTTGATCTTTCCTCCTAGAGGTTTTTAAAAAGAAAATTTCTCTTTTGATGAAGCTCAAGTTTGTTTCTTTTTTTTCCACTTTAATAGTTTCCAGTCTATATGTCTGCCTTATTTTTCAAAAGCTCATTAAAGGCTTAATCTAAGCTTTTAAGTTCGTTCTTAAGACGTTTACTTTGAATCTTTTCTTTATGGTCGCACGTACTTCCCTTTTTCCGTTCCACCATAAATGATTATCAGGCGGTACGCCTTTCGCCGCTCAGTTCCAAATGCCTCGTGGTTTCCTTTGTGAACACCTTATCACCTCAGGTGTTGAAGAGAGTCCACGTAAGCCGGCACTTGTTGCTGATTTCTCAGTGCTTGAAGTTTTGCTCTGAGAATCTGATCTGAATGTGTATCGGACACCTTACGTTCCGATGGGAAACAGCTGCCACTCTCAAGTGGGTGACTGAGGAAGGGTTAATGAGGAGGCTGTTTACAAAAGTGCAAGCAAGGCCACAGGAGAGCAAGAGGAACAGCTGGACCACTGGACACCGAGCAAGCTGGGGGAGCCGTTAGCATCCTCAGGACTGACGTTTAAGGAGAGGAAAGTTGACCAGAAAGCAGATGGTAGCTGTTGTTGTCGCAGAGGGTTTCCTGACAGGGGCTGTGGTCAGGCAGAGAAACTCACTTCAACCTGTAATAATATACTGACCCATCACAGAGGAATCCAGGAAATAAGTAATCTCACTCTGTTCCCCAATCCAATCTTTCCCATTCATGTGAGCCAACCAGAAGCCAGATGGCAAGTGAGCCATGGACCAAGTCCATCCAGTTCAGCCTCCCAGGGTACGAGGCAGACTGGAGAAAGCCAGAGAGTGGGTTTGGATGGCATAATGAAAGTGTCCAGCACAGTCCATCCTTTCTGTCCTCTCTGAGCCTTCAGTTATCCACCTATCATTCAAGTGAATCACACGTTCTCTCAACACCGGCGACAACAAAGCTCCATGAGCCTCCACATCTATTAAGGTGTGAAGTCGATATCCCCAAACTAAGAGTTTACCACCTCAAACTGCCCACCATCCACGGCGTGCTTTTTCCTGATCTACAGAATCATCAGTTTGGACATTAGTGGTAGTAATCAATTATCCTTCAGATGTGGCGTACATCAGAACGGGCACAAGTTACTTGCACAGGGAACTGGGTCATTTGCTCACTTGGCACCTGTGCCCATTTCTGTCTACAGCTTTGCCTTCAGCACACACCTGTGGCCTCACGAGCATTCACTATGAAAAGTTAACAAAGGGGAATGTACAGCTTGCAGACGGATTTGCATCATGAACCCAAACGTGCCACCATTCCACCTGGAGATGGTAGNTCACTTGGCACCTGTGCCCATTTCTGTCTACAGCTTTGCCTTCAGCACACACCTGTGGCCTCACGAGCATTCACTATGAAAAGTTAACAAAGGGGAATGTACAGCTTGCAGACGGATTTGCATCATGAACCCAAACGTGCCACCATTCCACCTGGAGATGGTAGACTGGAAAGAAACAGAGACGATGGGCAATCCCGCGGTGCCTTGTGGTCAAGTACAGTAGGGTCAGTAGGAAGCCAGGAACTGCTCACCAAGTGAGGCTTGTTACTGGCAGAAGAAGGCACGGTTTCAATCCCAAACCCAAGGGATTGTGTAGTGATTCTTTCGTTGGGATTTTTCAGTTGCTATAAAATATATTATCTGCCTCACACATAGGAAATACACTTCATGGGAATGAAGGGTATCCCAAATACCCTTGCAGGGCTTGACACACAGGTTATGTGAAAAGACAGCTTGAACTACTTCCTGGATATCACATGGGAGTCTAAGTAGTAGATTTTCTGGTTCTTTACTCTCTCTCTGCACCCACCCCCCAAACTGGCCATCTTACGGATTACTCAATAATCATGTTATAGGATCTTGCTTTCACATCCTAGCTTTCAGCAAGCAAAAAGTCCATCAACAGTTGTGTCTATTCCTTTGAAATGGGTGCTACAAAGTGCCACTATATATCCTCAGCTTCAGTTCAGTCAGTCAGTTCAGTCGCTCAGTCGTGTCCGACTCTTTGCCACCCCATGAACCGCAGCACACCAGGCCTCTCTGTTCAGTTCAGTTCAGTTGCTCAGTCGTGTCCAACTCTTTGTGACCCCATGAATCGCAGCACGCCAGGCCTCCCTGTCCATCACCAACTCCTGGAGTTCACTCAGACTCTCGCCCATCGAGTCAGTGATGCCATCCAGCCATCTCATCCTCTGTCGTCCCCTTCTCCTCCTGCCCCCAATCCCTCCCAGCATCAGAGTCTTTTCCAATGAGTCAACTCTTCACATGAGGTGGCCAAAGTACCAGAGCTTCAGCTTCAGCATCATTCCTTCCAAAGAAATCCCAGGGCCGATCTCCTTCAGAATGGACTGGTTGGATCTCCTTGCAGTCCAAGGGACTCTCAAGAGGGGATATTCTGACATATCTGATTTCTAGACACTTCATCAGTATGGCAGGTCTCCAAGCTCTTGTGGCTCATCCCTTACCCCTCACCGGATCCACTTGGCACAATGGCATCAACGTGTGTGGTACTGGTTGAGATATGGAGACATTCAGTCCCCTCTGGTGTGTCCTGGGACCCGAACAGAAGAGGTGGCTCGGGTAGGTGTGCTGACACTCCTGCCACGTGAGAATGAGTTGTTTCTGAGGGCATTTACCAATGCAAACGGAGAAATTACGTGCCAGGTCAGCCGCTGTATACTCGGTGGTAGAGCAAGGTTGACTTGCCTCAGTAAAGCTACCACGTGTTCAGTTCAGTGCAATCGCTCAGTCGTGTCCGACTCTTTGCGACCCCATGGACTGCAGCATGCCAGGCCAGCCTGTCCATCACCAACTCCTGGAGTTCACTCAAACTCATGTCCATCGTGTCGGTGATGCCATCCAACCATCTCATCTTCTGTCGTCCCCTTCTCCTGCCTTCAATCTTTCCCAGCACCAGGGTCTTTTCCAAGGAGTCAGTTCTTCGCATCAGGTGGCCAAAGTATTGGAGTTTCAGCTTCAGCATCAGTCCTTCCAGTGAACACCCAGGACTGATCTCCTTTAGGGTGGACTGGTTGGATCTCCTTGCAGTCCAAGGGACTCTCAAGAGTCTTCTCCAACACCACTGTTCAAAAGCATCAGTTCTTCAGTGCTCAGTTTTCTTTATAGTCCAGTTCTCACATCCATATGTGACTACTGGGAAAACCACAGCTTGGACTAGATGGACCTTTGTAGGCAAAGTAATGTCTCTGCTGTTTAATATGCTGTCTAGGGTGGTTATAGCTTTTCTTCCAAGGAGCAAGCGTCTTTTAATTTCATGGCTGCAGTCACCATCTGCAGTGATTTTGGAGCCCTCAAAAATAAAGTCTGTCACTGTAGGACCACAGAAATGATGGACATCACCGGCTGATTAAGTGTGCGACAACCCCCAGTCCTCTAAGACGCCTCTGGGTTTTGCACCCTTCAGACAGGTAAGGCAGGTGTAGTTCCTTCCACTCTGTAGGCTCTCGTGCCTGAAGCCCCCGGGCACCTGCTGTCACTCATGGTTTACCATGCTGGCCGAGGAGAGCCAGTTCCTGGGGCTTCCTGCTGGCTTTTTACAAAGCCTTTACAGCTGTCACCCCAACAGACCAGGCGATCTGCGAGGGGTTCTGACAGTAGCCAGGCTTACCCGCTCTCAGCACATCTCCAGGGCTGGGGAACTAACCCCCAAATGTGCTCACTGTTCCACTGACTCCCTGTGATACAGAGTGAGACTGCGACTACCGATTGCCTGACCTCCGTAAGCCCTCCCAGGACTCATCGTAGCTTTCTTGTTTTAAAAGGAAGCTTTTCTGATAATCAGTGCAGAGCCAGACTCTAATACTCTTCAGAGAATTCCTTGTCTTCCCCTTTGGCCAATGAGTAGTATCCTTGCAAAGTGGCTCCAGGTTTCTTAGAAATCATTTCCTGCTTGTTGCCCATGACCGCACATGAGTTTGAGGCCAAGAAAGACAATAAAACACCTATCACACCTGGGTTGAGTGGCTTTGATGGAACACTGGCAGGGCAACCGACTCCAGTATTGTTGCCTGGAGAATCCCATGCACAGAGGAGCCTGGTGGGCTACATCCATGGAGTCACAAAGAGTTGGACACGACTGAAGCCATGATGATGTTCCCAGCCTTGCTCTTTCTGGCCCTCAAGGTTTCTATTTCTGGTGGGCTCATTCCCTGCCCCAAATGGCAAGGCTTCAGGCAGTTATGAGCACAGGTGAACAAGGAGACAGGTGGAAGGGCTGGAGCCGGAAGGAGGAAGACAGGACACTTGGGGGTGTCAGACAGGGAGTGTCATATTTTTTTGCTTGGTACACAGGGGTACGATGGAGAGGGCTATGGGGATAGGATGGGGGAGAATCTTGGAGAAGATAAAAAGGGATGTGAGAAGCACTCTTAGGGTTTAGAAGTTAGAGTACCTTTAGCTGTCTTCTTGGGTGGTGCTAGTGGTAAAGAACCCGCCTGCCAATGCAGGAGATGCCATAGACGTGGGTTCAATCCCTGGGTCAGGAAGATCCCCTGGAGAAGGAAATGATAGCTTACTCCAGTATTCTTGCCTGGGAAATCCCATGGACAGAGGAGCCCAGCAGGCTACAGTCCAAGGGATCTCAGAGAGTTGTACACGACTTAGCAACTACACCTCCTCTTCCTAGGTTTAGCAGTCTTTGAGAGTTACCGGTAACGGTGGAAATGAATTCCTCTCTAATTAATTTCCTTTCTGTTTGTACAATGCTTTTTAAAAATCTGTGATAGAGTTCTCCAGTCTGAACCACATGGGTCATGGCTTTAATAGCAACTCTAAGTGATGATTCCTGGGTCCTCGCTGAAAGAGATTCCTAGCTGGGGCAGAGGGAAGGCTGGAGGCCATGACCCTGAGTGGAGGAAGGCACTGCAGCGTCACCGGGGCAGGCGAGGTCACAGCNTTGGGGGGGGCCTCCAAAATCACTGCAGATGGTGACTGCAACCATGAAATTAAAAGACTTTTACTCCTTGAAAGGAAGGCTATAACCAACCTAGACAGCATATTAAAAGGCAGAGACATTATTGGCCAACAAAGTTCCGTCTGGTCAAAGCTATTATTTTCCAGTAGTCGTGTATAGATGTGAGAGCTGGACTATAAAGAAAGGTGAGCAGTGAAGAATTGATGCTTTTGAACTGTGGTGTTGAAGACTCTTGAGAGTCCCTTGAACTGCAAGGAGATCCAACCAGGCCATCCTAAAGGAAATCAGTTCTGAATATTCATTGGAAGGACTTATGCTGAAGCTGAAACTCCCAATACTTTGGCCACCTGATGGGAAGAACTGACTCATTGGAAAAGACTCTGATGCTGGGAAAGATTGGAGGTGGGAGGAAATGGGGACGACAGAGGATGCGATGGTTGGATGGCATCACCGATGCGATGGACATGAGTTTGAGTAAGCTCCGGGAGTTGGTGATGGACAGGGAAGCCCAGCATGCTGAAGTTCATGGGGTCACAAAGAGTCAGACACAACTGAGCCACTGAACTGAACTGAAGATGAACCAGGGAAATGATTTTCCAGGACCCCTGCTTGGCCCAATTTTTCTCTAGGCCCAGAAGTCCATCAGCAATCCAGTGATCTTGATAAGCTGTGCATCAGTCAGTTCAGTCACTCAATCATGTCTGACTCGCGACTGCATGGAATGCCACATGCTAGGCATCACTGTCCATCACCAACTCCCGGAGCTTGATCAAACTCATGTCCGTTAAGTTGTCGATGCCATCCAACCATCTTTTTGTCATCCCCTTCTCTTCCTGCCTTCAACCTTTCCCAGCATCAGGGTCTTTCCAGTGAGTCATTTCTTTGCATCAGGTGGCCCAAGTATTGGAGTTTTAGCTTCAGCATCAATCCTTCCAATAAATATGCAGGACTGATTTCCTCTAGGATGGACAGGTTGGATCTCCTTGCAGTCCAAGGGACTCTCAAGAATCTTCTCCAACACCACAGTTCAAAAGCATCAATTCTTCAATGATCAGCTTTCTTTATAGTCCACCTCTCACATCCATACATGACTACTGGAAAAACCATAGCTTTGACTAGATGGAGCTTTGTGGGCAATCTCTCTGCTTTTTGATATGCTGTCTAGGTTGATCAGCTGTGTGTATAGATCACATTTCCCAAAGAACAAAAGAATTGCCAATTCATTCTTGTCAAGCTTGTTTCTTGCTCTGGGCAAACCAATCAGAAGGGGTTCAAATTGTCTTCCCTAATGTTTACTTTGACAAGCAGTTGTCTCTTTAACTTCCAAGCTCTTCTCTCCCCAGCTGAGTTGGAATCCTGGGCCAAATTCCCATCTGCACTTATACCAACTAGGGCCAATTTGCTGGCATTTAACATTTCCCACTGCCAATCATTCACAAGCCTTGTCTATTCAGTTAAAAGATAGTAGGTGTTGGGAGAGGAGGATGTATAGGAATGGATGAGTGAAGAAAAAAATGTTGATTCTATAAATAAAAACATGGACAGACTAGAAATGAGCAAACACCTTAGAGCCAGGATTTGGGGACTGCATTTTCAGTATGCCCGCTTATTCTTATGTATCTCTCCCTCTCTCTGTCTCTCTCCCTACCCCCACACACGGCCCTAAACATATATCATAAAATGTTGTATCAGCACATAAGGTCATTAAATCAGCATTTCTGTATTGCAAAGCAAATTCATTGTTGTCATAAAAATTTCCCTTATTTCCCTGTAATGCATCATGGTTTGCATTAGATGTGTAGCCTTTTGTGAGAACTATTAATATGAATGAGGATTTGATTGGGTAGATTAGAATTTGCAACTGTTTAGTCAGTTCCACCCCCCTCCCTCCCTCTCTCTTCTTCCTTTCTTCTTTTAAAAACAAATCATTGAATGCCTACTAGACATGCAGTACTACCTAACTTTTGTGAAGGATTCCAAAAAGCATAGATGAAATTGTCTTTGCCTTCCAGACAACTGTAGCCTGGGAAAATAAAACAAGTGCATAAAGTGTCAACCATCATATGACCATCATCATCACCACCACAACCACCCTCATCATCCTGCTGCTTATGTCATATATTCAAATCAGTTCAGTTCAGTTCAGATGCTCAGTAGTGTCCAACTCTTTCCGACCCCATGAATCGCAGCACGCCAGGCCTCCCTGCCCATCACCAACTCCTGGAGTTCACTCAGACTCACGCCCATCGAGTCAGTGATGCCATCCAGCCATCTCATCCTCTGTCGTCCCCTTCTCCTCCTGCCCCCAGTCCCTCCTAGCATCAGAGTCTTTTCCAATGAGTCAACTCTTCACATGAGGTGGCCAAAGTACTGGAGTTTCAGTTTTAGCATCATTCCTTCCAAAGAAATCCCAGGGCTGACCTCCTTCAGAATGGACTGGTTGGATCTCCTTGCCGTCCAAGGGACTCTCAAGAGTCTTCTCCAACACCACAGTTAAAATAGGAACCATTAAATGTCAAAAGGCCAAAAAGACTAGATGGGTTCAGAGCAGACAATGATTGTGAGCTCAGGGAATGTTTCATAGAAGTGATGGAGCTGTAATTGAGCTTTTATTATAATATTCAGTAGCTCAGTCATGTCCAACTCTTTGCGACCCCATGGACTGCAGCATGCCAGGCTTCCCTGACTTTCCCAATCTTCTGGAGCTTGCTCAAACTTGTATCCATCGAGTCGGTGATGCCATCCAGTTATCTTATCCTCTGTCTCCCCCTTTTCCTCTTGCCTTCAATCTTTCCCAGCATCAGGCTCTTTTCCAATGAGTCAGCTCTTTGCATCAGGTGGCCAAAGTATTGGAGTTTCAGCTTCAGCATCAGTCCTTCCAATGACTATTCAGTAGATTTAGAATAAATGGAAATAAGGTGAAGGAATACTTTGCAGGTGGAGAACAGACTATCTGCAAACTTCTTTTCACTGAGGCAAGAGGGGATCTGCTGGTGAGTTCCTCAGAGCAGAGACTATGCCTTTTACACTGAACATCTAGCTTGGAATCTGGGAGCATATGGAACAGGCTGTATGAATGCTGAGTGCAAGGGTGAGATTCCAAACAAAAGCACAAGGGCATCCACACTCACCCTTTATATCTGAGGCTGTATATTTTGATATGGAAGATTTAGGGGACAAAGTGTTTTATTTATTTGGCTTTGGTTTTTAAGTCTGGCAGTGATTGTAGACAGAGGTAATGAGCCACTGTCTGGGAAGAGAGATATTTTAGAGAAGATGGGTGATGAAGACAGGAAAGTTGATTACTCACAACTTATATGATTCTAGCCCCCAAACAGGAAGCCCATCCCATGTAGTACATCTCTCCTTTCAAAGTAGATCTTAGCAGCCTGTATGCTCGTAAACTTTTCAGTGAATAACATCTATACTTTCCCTTTATAAGTGTTTCTTGTGAACTTGGAATTAATATTCCTTTTATTACAGTCAAGGGACAGTAAATTAGGACAAGGTGATTTTTTAAAATTCTAGTCCAATACTATAATCAATGAGTCTAGGAGGGGAAATGGCCCAAAACCCACATCTGTCTGTTTCCAACTTCTGAGTGAAAATTAAGAAACAACCTTTGAAAAAGTTCTCTCACATAAGATTATGGTTGCTGCCTATGAAATAAAACAATGATATTCTCCATTCCTGAGACTTGTTCATTCCTGTGGTGAACTTGGTTCAGTTTAGAGAGAGGAATCATCTTTTATCCTTCCTGCTTGTAAATGGGAATGTGTAATCCGATTGGGTCAACTGTAGATTTTTTGACATTTTTTCTCCAACTGCAGAGTTGCACATATGCCCCAAAGTCTGAGATCTTATTGCTAATTTACTGGATTTATTGGATTATTTTTTTTTATTACACTCTTCTGGGGCAAAAGCAGAAAAAAAATCTAATTTCTGATGCAGCTTTAATCTGATGAATACTGTTGGGAACTAATAGAAATGCAGCCATAAATTCCAAATGCACTAATGTGCTAGCTGGGGGCCAGAAATGGAAAGGAGATGTGTTTGTGTCACTTAGACTTAGAAAGTAGCATCCATGATCTCAGTGATAAGGGGTACAGTGTAACAGGCAGCTAAGGACAGGCAAGGAGTTTTAGAACTAATTCTATTAATTTTCTTGGGCCTAGACAATTAGCAGCTGAGCTTGATCTTATGTTCTTTAATAATGAAGCTTCCAGGCCTAGAGTGCCCAGGGAGGATAGCTAGCTTTATAAGCCTCTGTGCAAGTGGCTGTTAATATCTCCCTGCCTGCAGTCCTGGGCCGCTGTCCCCGGGGATGGCAGCTGTGATGGTGGATATGAACTGAGAAGATGAGTCATCTGCTCAGAGAGCTCATGATATGTCTGTCTTGTTTCTGTATCAACAGTGTCGAGAACTGTGCCTGGAATGAAGGAGTTTGTCAAACACAGCACGTGTTTATTGAACTGTGTCTTTTATTGCCTGGTATGGGCTGCTCCTGTGACTTTACCTCTAGAAATTTATCAAATATGCACAGACAAAATCACCAGAATATATAGAAGTACTATTTCACTCTCCATTGTCTCTAAGTTGGCTGGAAGAAATAGGAAGAAGAGAGGAGTCTTTGTTTTCTCTGTCAGAGCTTTTTGTGAGTCCTAATAAATTGCAGAATCCTCAAAAACTCCACTGACTTTTCCCCTCAGTTTTACTGAGAAGTCATTGACATATTTCATTGTATAAGTTTAAAGCACACAGCATGACGGTTTGATTTATATATAAATATATATATATATAAATATATATATACATATGCACACACACATGTATATGATTACCACAATTGATTCAGCTAACATCCATCTTCTCATATAGATACAGTAAAAGGAAGAGAAAGAGGTAAAGAATAAAACAGAAATTTTCTCCTTAGGATGAGAAGTCTTCAGTTCAGTTCAGTCCAGTCACTCAGTCATGTCCGACTTTTGTGACCCTATGAACCACAGCATGCCAAGCCTCTCTGTCTATCAGCAACTCCTGGCGTTCACCCAAACTCATGTCCATTGAGTCAGTGATGCCATCCAACCATCTCATCCTCTGTCATCCCCTTCTCCTCCTGCCCTCAGTCTTTTCCAGCATCAGGGTCTTTTCAAATGAGTCAGCTCTTCGCATCAGGTGGCCAGGGTATTGGAGTTTCAGCTTCAACATCAGTCCTTCTAATGAAAACCCAGGACTGATCTCCTTTAGGATGGACTGGTTGGATCTCCTTGCTGTCCAAGGGACTCTCAAGAGTCTTCTCCAACACCACAGTTCAAAAGCATCAATTCTTCAGCTCTCAGCTTTCTTTGTAGTCCAACTCTCACATCCATACATGACTACTGGAAAAACCATAGCCTTGACTAGATGGACCTTTGTTGACAAAGTAATGTCTTTGCTTTTTAATATGCTGTCTAGGTTGGTCATAACTTTCCTTCCAAGGAGTAGGCGCCTTTTAATTTCATGGCTGCAGTCACCATCTGCAGTGATTTTGGAGCCCAAGAAAATAAAGTCTGACACTGTTTCCTCATCTATTTGCCATGAAGTGATGGGACTGGATGCCATGATCTTAGTTTTCTGAATGTTGAGCTTTAGGCCAACTTTTTCACTCTCTTCTTTCACTTTCATCAAGAGATTCTTTAGTTCTTCTTCACTTTCTGTCATATGGGTGGTGTCATCTGCATATCTGAGGTTATTGATATTTCTCCTGGCAATCTTGATTCCAGCCTGTGCTTCATCCAGTCCAGCGTTTCTCATGATTTACTCTGCATATAAGTTAAATAAGCAGGGTGACAATATACAGCCTTGATGTACTCCTTTTTNAGTTCAAAAGCATCAATTCTTCAGCTCTCAGCTTTCTTTGTAGTCCAACTCTCACATCCATACATGACTACTGGAAAAACCATAGCCTTGACTAGATGGACCTTTGTTGACAAAGTAATGTCTTTGCTTTTTAATATGCTGTCTAGGTTGGTCATAACTTTCCTTCCAAGGAGTAGGCGCCTTTTAATTTCATGGCTGCAGTCACCATCTGCAGTGATTTTGGAGCCCAAGAAAATAAAGTCTGACACTGTTTCCTCATCTATTTGCCATGAAGTGATGGGACTGGATGCCATGATCTTAGTTTTCTGAATGTTGAGCTTTAGGCCAACTTTTTCACTCTCTTCTTTCACTTTCATCAAGAGATTCTTTAGTTCTTCTTCACTTTCTGTCATATGGGTGGTGTCATCTGCATATCTGAGGTTATTGATATTTCTCCTGGCAATCTTGATTCCAGCCTGTGCTTCATCCAGTCCAGCGTTTCTCATGATTTACTCTGCATATAAGTTAAATAAGCAGGGTGACAATATACAGCCTTGATGTACTCCTTTTTCTATTTAGAATCAGTCTGTTGTTCCATGTCCAGTTCTAACTGTTGCTTCCTGACCTACATACAGGTTTCTCTAGAGGCGGGTCAGGTGGTTGGTATTCCCATCTCTTTCAGAATTTTCCAGTTTATTGTGATCCACACAGTCAAAAGATTTGACATAGTCAATAAAGCAGAAATAGATGTTTTTCTGGAATTCTCTTGCTTTTTTGATGATCTAGCAGATGTTGGCACTTTGATCTCTGGTTCCTCTGCCTTTTCTAAAACAATCTTAAACATTTGGAAGTTCACGCTTCATGTATTACCGAAGCCTGGCTTGGAGAATTTTGAGCATTACTTTACTAGCGTGTGAGATGCGTATAATTGTGCAGTAGTTTGAACATTCTTTGGCATTGCCTTTGTTAGGGATTGGAATGAAAACTGACTTTTCCAGTCCTGTGGCCACTGCTGGGTTTTCCGAATTTGCTGGCATATTGAGTATGGCACTTTCACAGCATCATCTTTCAGGATTTGAAATAGCTCACCTGGAATTGTATCACCTCTACTAGCTTTGCTGATAGTAATGCTTCCTAAGGCCCACTTGACTTCACATTCCAGGATGTCTGGCTCTAGGTGAGTGATCACACCATCATGATTATCTGGGTCATGAAAATTGTTAAAAAAGTTACCCCCCCACCCCAAGAACTCTTAGGGTTTCCTTTTTTAACAACGGTCCTATCTCTCTATCATACAGCAGTGATAGCTATAGTCATCAGGTTGTATATTATAACCCTAGTACTTATTTATTTTTAATTTGTACTTTCTGACCACATTCCTCCAATTTCCCCTCCCACTTGCATAATGTCTTCAAGGTTCATCCACGTTGTTGCAAATGGTAGAATTTCCCATTTTGCGTGACTGTGTTATATTCCATCATGCATGTCTCTCTGTGTGTGTATACATACACATATGCATACATACATACATATATATGTGTGTGTATATATATACACAGACACCATAACCCCTTTACCTATTTGTCCATTGATGGATACATAGTTGTTTCCCTGTCTTGGCTATTGTTAATAATGCTGCTATGAATGTGGGGTGCAGATGTATTTTTTTTTAAATTATTGCTTTTATTACTGTTGACTGTAAGTCCGGAAGTGGAATTTCTTTTATTGCCTTTCCACAGTGATTTTTTTACCCCTCAGTGGCCTTTTCTAGCCCTGATCCTTAATTTCACTTACTGAAATTATTCCTCTGACCATCTTGAAAAAATTCTCAATTGATACCAATGACATTGGTTTTCCAATGTTTGTGTCCAGAACACCCACATGTAAATGAGAGTGGGAAAATCTGCCATATTGAGGCAATTCTCACAGTGCTCCATACTCAATTTTGTCTTAGGCACAGGCTCTGCTTGGAACCCCGGATTTTCAGTGGCGGCCTACTAGTTTCACAACACTCAGCATAGGGCTCATGTTGTGTATGAAGCTTTTACTGCCTCCCATTCTGCAATAGGGTTCTTCCTTTGCATGCCTCTAAATCCCTAGGTATTTACCAACTATAGTACTAACTTCTCTCTCAGGCCGCTGACTTCAGAACCCTTGCCCCCCAACACACTAAATCATGAGCTTCTTAAAAACAGGGGATTCATAAGTTTGATTCATCTCTATTGTCTCTACCTAGCACAATGAATGGCAAATATTAGGGATTCAGATGCCGTACATGTTTTTTAATTAATGAGTGAGATCATTCCAAAGAAATTATCCAATGTGATTTGGCAAATGGAAACAGGTAGAAGAAGATGAAGATGAAGGATGGAGAAGCTTTTTTAGGTACTTCTTGGATTGATCTAATTTGTAAAAATCAGCTACAGTCCTGGGTCAAATGTGGTAGCCCTGGATTCTCCAGTCCCTGGGGTGATGAGCATGATGTCTTTCCCTCTTTATGCAAACGATTCCCCTGTGAATATTGCAATAACCTTACCACTTTCCTGAGCATAGGGACAACCATCTGAGCAGTCTTTCCTGGCCCAGATGATTCTGTGCACAAGATACCCAAGACCATACCCAAGACCAGACTCATAGAAAAGGGGAAATGGCAGCACTCTTGAGCCCTCAGCCTCTCTCCATGAGCCTGAGTCGATGGCTGCACTAGGTCTGCCTAGATGGCATGATTATCACTTATGGGAAAAAAGGTACCATGAACTTCATAGGCTCCAAAACTTAGACAGCCTTGAGGGAAAAGATGACACTGCCCCGACAAGCCGTGTTTCTGTTTATCGAGGCCTTCTTATCCAGGCCTGTGTCAGATGCGCGTCTATTATTTCTGTGAAATGATATGAATGAGCAACACTCACAGGGTATTTGACCCAGTGTTTTCCCTCCTGGGGCCCAGAGCTTACAATATGGTCAAAGAGAACAGTACAAGGCCATATCTGTTGACATATTTTTAAAATTAGAGTCATAAATGTGTTATATATTCAGCAACTTTCTGTGAGTGGTCCAGAGGAGAAAAGGCAGCAGTGACTGAAGTTGTTCGAGTTGAGAGGTGAGATCATTACAGCCTTCAGGTCCCAAGGACCCTTTTCAGAGCCCAAGGCCTCTTTTGGTTCCTACTATCAGGCTGTCTCATCCATCCTCCAGTGTTTCCTTCAAATTCATCAAATGACCGGGAGCCTGGCTTGCAGCTGCTCTCTTACTCCCTGTCTACCATGTTTTTGAGTGATTTCAAGGTCCATGTGGCATCTGTCCCCAGACCCTGGATTCTTGGTTTCTTTTTAAAAATAATTTTGTTGATTTATTTATTCATGACAATGCTGAATCTTCATTGCTGCACAAGCTTTTTTCTAGTTGCAACAGGCAGGGGTTATTCTCTAGTTTTGGTGCATGGCTTCTCACTGTGGTGGTTTCTCTTATTTCAGAGCACAGGCTCTAGGGTGAGTGGGCTTCAGTAGCTGCAGTATGCAGGCTCAGTAGTTGGCGCTCCCAGATGCTGGCACACAGGCTCAGTAATTGTGGCACACAGGCTTAGTTTCTCCATGGTTTGTGAGATCTTCCTGGATCATTGACTGAACCCATCTCTCCCGCATTGGCAGGCAGATTCTTTACCACTGAGCTACCACGGAAGCCCCAAATTCTTGGTTTCTTAATCTACTTAATCTGAATAACATCCGTACTCACACCTGTCTGGAACCTGACATCACTTGAACATTTTCTACTGTAAAATCTTAAATGTAAGCCCTGTCACCCAGGGAGAGAAAAGAGTTCAGATGGAGCAGAGCTCTGGAATGCCCCAGCATGTAGACATCAGATAGCATCAGGTAGAAGAGAAAAAATTAGCAAAGAACAGTGAGATTGGAAGAAAACCAGAAGAAAACCATAGGAACACAGGATGTGTTTTTTGAAGGCAAAGGAGTCAACTGTGTCAAATGCTCTTAAGAGGCTGATTAAGATGAGAAGAAAATGGCTGTTGAAGTTAGCAATATTAATATTAGTGGTCCCATTGATGAATGTATGTGAGAGCTTGGACATGGTATCCTAAACGATGCCAGGCTCTGAGTAAATACTTCCAGGAAGGTGAGGGTGACTGGGGGCAGAGGGGACTGCAGAAAATTAATTGTCTTGTAGACCATTGGGAGTGTGATTTATGACAAACAGGAATGATTAATCAACTAGGGAGCAGATTCTGGAGATTATATGAAGTCTTTAGGTAATACTCTAAAAATATTGGGAGGAAATAAGTAACCTAGAGGGAACCAGAGAAATAAAACAATGATCAGTAGGGCTGAGACATCCAGACAGAACCAAATAGGAGTTTGAGCAGGGACTAGATAGAATTGGCAATGGCAACCCACTCCAGTGTTTTTGCCTGGAGAATCCTAGAGACAGGGGAGCCTGGTGGGCTGCCATGTGTGGGGTCGCACAGAGTTGGACATGACTCAAGTGACTTAGCAGCAGCAGCAGCAGATAGAATTGGCACTAAGTGAAGTTGCTCAGTTGGGTCCAACTCTTTGCAGCCCCATGGACTATACCATCCATGAAATTCTCTATACCACAGTACTGGAGTGGGTAACCTTTTCCTTCTCTTGGAGATCTTCCCAACCCGAGGATCAAACTGAGGTCTCCCACATTGTGGGCAGATTCTTTACCAACTGAGCTATCAGGGAAGCCCGATAGCTTCTTGGCCTTTTGGCTAAGATCAAGTATAGAATTGGCACTAAACATTAATATTTCCTGAATATATGCTGGGCATTGCTCATTAAATACAGAAGAGTTGAAAGTTAGATCAGAAAAGGAATTTCAGGGAAAGAAAGGAATATCATACTGAAGAAAAATCTGGGGCTTCTGAGGAACCCACAGGGTCACAACTAGACACTGAACATAAATGGGTTTTTCATGAGGCAGAACCAGTAGATGGAATGCAGATAATTTCTTTAGCTGACCACAGCTCTACCTGCGTTCAGACTCTGCAGCATAATGTGGAGAGATGAGAGAGCTTAGTTAAAGCATTCTGCCTAAGTAGGCCAGAGCAGTCCTACTCTTTTCTGAATTATAATGTACCCTCAAATGCAAAGTTGCTCTGGACCATCTAATGATTTCTCTGAGCCTCAATGTACTCAACTGTAAATTAAGGGATAATTTGCTCAGTGAATTATAGGAAACCATGTACTTTCCCATCTTTCCATGACCTGCCTAAAAGACAGTGATTATCAAACTAACCCAAACCAGTACAAAGTTTGTTTATGATGATACATACATACGTTGCAGTGGAGCTGTGCACCCAGCAGAAGGAAGCTTGAAATAGCAATATCCAGAAAAGATGTGCTGCTGGGACTCCATCTTTAGCCTCATACATTATGCCTTTGTTTTAAAAGATGCAGAAATCTAAGCAAGGAACTGGAACAATTTGCTCTAGGCTGGTGACAAATCCTGTGGGCTGGTATGTGGCAAAAAGAGTTATTATCTCATTGTCAGTTCTCTCCTTTCTCTTTTCTGATGCGTCAAGACAATTCAGAAACTATTAAAAAAAACCCCAAGTGATCCTTTATTCAGACATGAATTGAGGACCACCTATGTGCTGGGGGTAGAAAAATAAATTTGGATGACATGGTCTCTACCCTTAAGGAATTTAGGATCTGATGAAGGGAATACATAGAGAGTTATAACAGTCATAGGTCCCATGATATAAGAATAATGTGTACAATGGGTATCTCTCCAACCTGCATTCCACCTGCCCTGTATTGGACAGTGCAGAGGATTGGGCTAGGCTTGGAAGTGGGGTTTGTCAACCTTGCCCTCATATATGTCTTCACTGAACTGTTTTTAATTTGATATTTTGAGTGTGCCATCTGTAATTCCAAAAGGACCAATAGACTAATACAGGTAGCAAACATTTTAATGTACTCACACCTGCTGCAAGCCATGGGTCATCTATAAGGCAGGTTATTAGCACCATTTCTTAAATAGGTAACCCAAAGCTCCAGGAGGTCACATAAAGTACCTGGTTCATTGTACTTCAGAATCACCTGGGAGCTTTGTGAAGCACAGATTGCTATTCTCTATCCCCAGGATTTCTGGTTCAGAAGGTCTGGGGCACGAATTTACATCAATAAGTTTCCAGATGATGCTAACTCTGCTAGTCTTATCGCCACACTTTAAGAACCAGTGTCTAGTATTTCTTAGTATCTGGTGGGGCTGGATAATGAGCCCAAGTCTGTCTGCCTGTAATAACCATGCCCCTTCCCCTACATCACCCCTTCTCCTGTTGTGCAAGTATTATTCTCAACAGCTCCTTTATGGAAGTTTAGCTTAACATCATCAACAAAAAGTTACATTGGACTGAGTCTGACAAACACTGACATTCTATTGACTGTTCCTGTAGGGTGACCATACAGCCAAGGATGCCTGAGATAATTCTGCTTTGTGTCTGTTAATCTGACATATGGCCATTCTCTCCTCTTCCTCTAATAATGATCCCAGGTTAGCTAATACTTATATGGCCCTCCTACTTTTAGGGACTCACGGCTCAACAATTCACATTCACATTTTAAAGATGGCATGAAGAACTCGAAAAGGTTGTTGATTTTTGTTTACCCCAGTGCTCTTAAACATACTTAAGTAAGGGACTTTTTTATTCTACTCAGGTAACTCCTTTGAACACTTTGGTGAGTGTTGACCTGTGTCCATTTTCTCATGTTCTTATGTTTTGAAGCACGTGTCCAACTAGGAAATAGGATCCTAATATCTTTATGTCTTACATTCTGTAACCATCCACAGTAACTTGCTAGGCACCTGGCACCCTCTCAGCCAACAAATGTTCTTTAAACAAACAAACAACAACAACAACAAAAAAAACCCCAAATATTCTCTAAGTAGAGACTTTGTAGGGCAGGGTAAATTTTTAATGTTCACTTCCATGCTATTGAGATGTGAACTATGAGTAGAGCATTTTGTTGTGAGGAAAATCAGACCTAGAGGTCCATGTAATCTTTCAGCTCAGCCCTGATTGACTGAAACAGACAAGTAAGAGCTTCCTTATACCAGTGAACTTGTAATTGTGACACTCATCATCCTGGAAACTCCCTCTCTTTGCAAATCAGTGAGAAAGGAAGCCATGCCACATCCAGGGCATTTTGCTTCTTGAGTGGCCTTGCAATGGATAGATGGAGTCAAAGGATAAGAAACTCTATGGACTTAACACACTTGGAATTGGGGTGGTATCTGCACTGATGTAGCTCCTAAAAATAAGCTAATAAATCTAAAATCTCACACACATGTGTTGCTTGCTAGATATTTAGTGATGTGCAGAATTGGTAGACACACACATGTGCTTGCACACACACACACACACACACACACACACACCTGCTTCATTCTTCCACTTATAAAAATAGATTTTTAAAGCTTCTTAGATTGTACACTCACTGTATACATAAGCCAAAAATTATATTTGTAAAGAGAGAGACCTTTCCTTGTTTTGTCTGTCTCACACAAATCTCAAATGGCTGTTGTCCAAATTCCAGGCATAACTCTAGAACCAGTCCAAAAACCACATTGTCCTAAGATTGGTTTAACCATCCACCTTTCTCTGGTTAACTTCTTTCAAACTTCATAAACTAGCACACATGTCTTCCCTAGGATGTCTGCTTTTATCTTCTCTCTGGACTGACCACCTTCCTCCATGAAATGAGGGTATCCTTTGTTGGACTCTGTCCCATGAAAAGTGAAGGTGAAAGTCACTCAGTTGTGTCTGACTCTGTGAGTGCATGAACTTAGTCTATGGATTTCTCCAGGCCAGAATACTGGAGTGGATAGCCTTTCCCTTCTCCAGGGAATCTTCCTAACCCAGGGATCAAACCCAGGTCTCCCACATTGCAGGTGGATTCATTACCAGCTGAGCCACAAGGGAAGCCCAAGAATACTGGCTTGAGTAGCCTAGCCCTTCTCCAGCGAGTCTTCTCAACCCAGGAATCAATCCAGGGTCTCCTGCATCACGGGCGGATTCTTTACCAACTGAGCTATGTTGGGAAGCCCTCTCATCTGTCCCATAGCCTCCCATATTATGCTTGACGACCTCTGTCACCACTGAGTGCTGGAAAGGACAGTGTATTACTCATTTATGTACACGGTGCCACCAGGCTGTAGCTCAGTGATTATTTGTCGAATCTATGGGGTCTGTCACTGAACCCCTATAACATAGGTGTTATATTAATAGGGGCAAAATGACCCCCTAAGGGGGAGAATATTGGTTCTTGGAAATTTATACATTAAAGTGGTTTGTGGCCCTCTGAAGTGCCAAGGTGCAAAAACGGATATAAGGTGATATTCCAATTTCATTGGGGTAGATATGGCCAGGAAAAAAAAAAAAAAGTCTAGAAAGGCTCCTCAGTGAGTGATAATTGGGTGGTGAGTGGTGGGGGAAGGTTGAGAAATGCTCCCCTCAAATTGTTTCTGGAAAAATGATCATAAGATTGTGTCCCCAGAGCATTTGCTAAGATGAAGCAACAGGGTGTCTTCAGCAGATTACCTGGCACCACCCCTGATTCCTGCTTCACTCACTTGGAGGAGGAAGGGGACTGGCACATAGCAATGTGCTCAATGAGCAAGTGTTTGCTCTCCCAATGTCTTGTCAGTACCATCACAGGACATTTTTTTCTGGATAGATTTCCCCTTGTCAAGTGAGGAATGCTTGTCAAGCACTCCCACAGACTCTTGTATCTATTGTTATTTGTTACACCCAAGGAAAATTTTCACTAACGATTGGAAGACAAAATTGCCCTGATGGGAACAACATCTACAGCATAGGATGAACTGTGCTTCCTCAGTTCTGGCCAGATTAAAATGTTTAGCTGAATTAGGCCTCACTGCTCATGTCAGAACACGTGGCATCTCCATTTTAGAATGAAGTTAAAATGCCTTTCTTTTCATCCTCAGCCATGATCCTTCAAAAGTCCCTATTAACCACTCACTCATATAACTTTATTCCAAAAAACCTCTAACAGGGCAAGGTATATAGAGTTTCTGAAAGCATTGCAAACCTATGTGAATCAGAAGCCAAAGGCCTCTTCAGAGGGTGTGGAGATTATCAGCTATATTTTTCTATTCTTTATCCAGTTATTAATATTCCTGCCAGGAGCCAGCAATGCCATTGTGCTTTTTTCCCTTGGGTGGGTGCTTTCATCTTCTTCTTTCCACTCTGCTCTTTCCTTTTTCTAGTATATCTTGATCTATTTGTTTACTCTATTCCCATTCAGTGTCTGTTTTCCTTTTGGGCAGCTGTCCTGAATGATTTAATAGTTCTACTTTTCTTTTCCTGTTTACTCCTTCTCCTTTCTTTTCCTTGATGGTTTGTCTAGGTTCCCATCTGCTCTTATAGACACTTTATCCAGCAGTCCTCTTCTTTCTGAGCCATAAGTCATGATGCGGCAGACTGTGTATGGACGCTAGGCAGGAGAGATGGGGCCCCAGGTGGGTGGGCAGGGGAGAAGCGTGCATCACTGATTTGCTGTTAGGCGATAACAGAGTTGATCAATTTTTCAGGGAACATGGCAGGCAGCCTGTAATTGGTGATGAAGATACATCTTTCCAATGCTTCTACTAGACTCTACAGAACTTGGGTATTCTGTATCCACAGATTTCATCCTCAGCCATGATCCTTGGGCCACTACTTTCAGAAGTCCCTGTTAACCACACACTCATATCACTTTATTCCAAAAAGCCTCTAACAGGGCAAGGTATATAGAGTTTCTGAAAGCATTGCAAACCTATGTGAGTCAGAAGTACCTCTGGGTCAAGGTAAGGGGAAAATAATATTGTTATTAATTTTCAGCCTAATTGTTCAGTGTTCAATGTTCTTATGGTCATTGGTGGCTGAAAAAATAGCTTTCAANTTTATTCCAAAAAGCCTCTAACAGGGCAAGGTATATAGAGTTTCTGAAAGCATTGCAAACCTATGTGAGTCAGAAGTACCTCTGGGTCAAGGTAAGGGGAAAATAATATTGTTATTAATTTTCAGCCTAATTGTTCAGTGTTCAATGTTCTTATGGTCATTGGTGGCTGAAAAAATAGCTTTCAAGAGGAGAAATAGATCCACACAAATACACACCCACGTATCACATATGCATTTGGGAAACTTGCATTAAATGAGATGGTCCTTTGATGACCTTTTCTGAATGCTCCCCCATCTCCTGACCCAGGAGCCTTTACATGGAAAGCACACATTTTCTCACATAGGATAAAATTTTTAGGTATAAATGACAAACTCCTACCAGGAAGTTTTCAATTAAGAGCCTTGGGGAAGGGGCCTAACCTTCGAATCACCTTGGAGCCACTTGCTGGGATCCAGCCCTGGTGGATCCAGGGTGATTCGAAGGGTGGACGATGTCGGCATCTTAGAAAAAATTTATTTAATTACAGATAGAGAGGGATTAAAAAATTAGCAAAGAAAAGAGGCGAAATAACTTGGCTTACATGGAATACCAATCAATTCCAAGACAAGGAATTTGCACCATCTACGTTGGGCTGCCGGTGCCACTTGAATATCGGGAAGTGCCCCTCCTTGGGGACCTTTTTGCGTGGGCTTGAAAGCCGGGGCAAGTAAGCAGACATGGCGGGCACCCATGCTCCAGATGGGAATTCAGCCAGAAATACGGAAAACAAGAAAGAACGACATGACATGAGGGAATCAGTCTTTCTGGAAACTGATCTGTGTTCTTTATTTTCAGTTTTGCTTATATACCGTTTNCTTCTGGGAGAGAAATGGCTATGGGGGAGAGCCCCCCGTAAAGTCAGAGGTGTAGGTGAGAGCATAAAATAGGCTTTGGTTTTGGGGGTAGATGCTTGGAAACAGGGGGTTTCCTGAGGCCTGATCACACCTTTGCATATACCAAGCCTCCTTCCTCATGACCTTTGCCATGAGCGGAGTTCCTCACGCTGACCCTCGGCAGGCCTAAACCTAAACACAGAACTTCTATAAAAATTTTGGCCTTCTGGCAAGTCAGTGCAGAAGACACGTTTGGGTAATGGGAGGCCAGATTTATATGTTTCCTAAATCTTCACTGCTTTGTCCCATGACTTGTGCAGTAAACTGATGAAGACTCAGTTGCATGCCTTGAGATGCCCTCTGTCAGCTGCTGCTTAGACTGTTCTTTGGCCTCACTTTGTGGTAGAGATGCTGCCCAATTAGATACTTACAAATGAGAGTTTCCAAAAGCAAGCTTTATGGAAGGTCATCCAGAGTTTGTACTCTGTGCACTTAGTTCCTTTTTACTCAAGTATAAAACTATTTATTCTTTTTCATTCATTCAACTAATACCTTTCTCTATTCCTACCCACAAAACAATGGGTAAGTCACATTGAATGTTACAAAGATAAAATCTGGTCTTGTGTCCCTGCCTTCTTGGTCAAGGAGGGATAATACATTCCAGTATTCACTAGATTGTGGTGCTTTTAAAACACTAGAGTCATGTAATGTTAATAGGTATTTGGGGGAACTGGTTTCCAGGGTAAATGAATGGAAGTAACATTGGGGAAAATCAAGCTGAAGAATATTTAATGCTAAGAGGGATTGTCACAGTAGGACCAAGAGAGTGGAGTTGTTCTAGATTCTATCTGGGCAAGGCTGCCTAATTCAATGTGGAAAGTGGTTAAGTACTAAAAGAGAGATATAGATAAAGTATTTTAAGTGAGTAGAGTAGAGGATTTTTTTTTCAAGCCAGAAAAATCAAGGAATTCACAGATCAGACTGCACTGAAGTCAAACTCTACTCTAAAGCTGGGTAGAATTAGAACTGAGATTTGTGAAGACAAGCTATTCAGAAGAATGGTACTTGAAAAAGGCAGACAGAAAAAAAGATAAATATGTTAAAAGTTAAGTTAAATGGACAAAAATACAGCTTGTTGAAGAGTCATTTTTGGTGGAAAAGGGCNACAGATCAGACTGCACTGAAGTCAAACTCTACTCTAAAGCTGGGTAGAATTAGAACTGAGATTTGTGAAGACAAGCTATTCAGAAGAATGGTACTTGAAAAAGGCAGACAGAAAAAAAGATAAATATGTTAAAAGTTAAGTTAAATGGACAAAAATACAGCTTGTTGAAGAGTCATTTTTGGTGGAAAAGGGCTGCTACTGCTACTGCTAAGTCACTTCAGTTGTGTCCGACTCTGTGTGACCCCATAGACAGCAGCCCACCAGGCTCCCCTGTCCCTGGGATTCTCCAGGCAAGAACATTGGAGTGGGTTGCCATTTCCTTCTCCAGGAAAAGGGCTAGAAAGATAGATTAAAATTCTGGACTATTTGACTCAACTGAAGGAGATATTTTTTCCAGTGGAAATAAGTACTTCTTTTCTGGAACAACAATCACACAGAGTTTGAGAGATTGGGTAGTAGAGAGAGACTTAGTGTCCTATATCCTTGAACAAGTTGCCTCATGTCATACTGATGCTCTGTATTCCATCTGAACAAATGGGGATGACCATATTGACTTCTTGGGTTATTATGGGCATTGTGGATGCCCTATGGAATGTGTTTAGTATAGTATCTGATATATGTGATTACCTTTAATACTTTTAATACAGTTATTATGTATTAATCCTTTATTTACTAGATATTAATAGTAACCTTTTAGTTGCTAGATCCCATGAATAAAATATAAACAAAAATTATACATGTTCTCAGAAATAGAGACCGCTTGTCAACTCTACCTGCTTTGACCAGCCTCTGTTAATTCTTTCCATTTTTTTGATTTTCTGTGACCCAGATCTCCATCTGTTCTTCTATATTTTAAATATGGAAATTTGGCCATTTCAGGCTTCATTTTCTTTGTTTTTGTGGATTTACTTTTAGTCCTATCTGCTTTTTCCTCAGTCCTCAGTGGGTTTGTGGTAAGTGTCTAACAGTTGACTCTACACACACACACACACACACACACACGTACATACGTGAGTGCTTACTATGAATTTATTGATATATAGGATGTATAGCACACATTTGCAAATAATAGTAATATAAACAATACTCCTTATTGCAAATTCCATAAAACCAATTGATTCTCATATAATGTTTTTTGTTGATTTTTTAAAAATTATTTTATCTGTAGATAATCTATGGTTACCACTGATGACCAAAGACAATTTCAATACGAAAGTTTTCTTTGCATAAAAGAGAAATATGAAAATAAAACAACAAAAATATGTGTCATAAATTTATTCTTTCATCAAGAACATGAGAAACTTCATTGTTGAGTCAAATAATAGTTTCTTAACAGTTTAAAAAAGATACTTCCTTAACTTTTTGCACTAATAACAATGTGACAACTATAAAATGACACACATAAAATTGCACGAGCGTTATTACTGTTTTCTCTACTACTTTAAAAAGTCTAGACATATAACAAGACAAACCTTATCTCTAGTACAGAGTGATGGTAGTGTGTATATTTAGGGTATAGTATCTGCCTTCCCAAACTTGAGGTCATAATTTTTGGATCAATCATCTAGCATGGAGAGCTAGTTATGTACTATGTGTTCATGTGCTGAATCTTGCAGAGGATTCAGAAAAAATGACATAATGATCAGTGCTTTGAAATGTGCTCTCACTGTATTCTATTATTTGCTGGGACACGTGGATTTACTAAATTGTAGCCCCCAAATGGCAGAATTGAATTAAAGGACTAGAATTCTGTTCTCAGGGCTCTTTCTCATCCACAGACTGATCTAGCAGCTAATCACTTAAGATGATATCAAGGCAGGTTGGCAATGAATTAGCTGAAGGTGGCATTTATGTTTGCTGAAGATATTGGTACTGAAAAATCATTCTCGTTGGCAAGATGCTGGCACAGCTCTTTCTTCTTCTTTCCCCCTGCAGCTTCTTGCATTGAGAAGGAAGAATGTTCTGCTTTCATTTTTCCAGCACAGGCCTGCCTCTATTAGTGCCATTTTAATTTGGTTCCAGAATACTCCTCAGTCCAGCCTGCTTTAATCGCATCACAGCACATCCCAATAACATTTCTCAGCTCATGTTTTTCTACTTGGCATCAGCAACTCTAAAATGAATGCTGTAGTTCATAGAGAGTCATGTGATGAAGCACTAGGTAAAACATCACAACTCTGGTTACCGTTTCAGGGGGCCTCCCTAACCGGCATTAAAACAAATATCATACATAGAGATTTAATTAATTTACCAGGATTACAATTTTACTTAATGAATAACTTGTAGTCCTACTTTATGCCATCAAAATATACCCTCTCTAGAAAATTTCAGTGATAAGCTGCCATGATCCATTCTTATGAACTTCTCTAAAATCCTATATATAAATGAGATACATCTAAGTCTGAGGGCCATTCTTTCTCCAATTTAATCTTTTTTATAACGGTTACTCTTTCTGTAACTTCTGAGCAACTGAGGCCAAAGTGCAGGAATTTTTCAAAGCCATGCTACAGGGATGGGAAATAAAATTGCTGTATACCAACCACATCTTGCTGAGGTTAGAGTTAATTTTGATTACTAAAAATGGAGCTGTGAACAGAAATTGCCAATTGCACAGGTGTGGCTGTCGGCAGCACATTTAAATTATGTAAAGATTAGTCCCTAGGTTCAAATATCTGTCTGTTCCCTCCCAGATCGCTCTTTGAAATGATGCAGCTGGATATTGGGACCTGTGTTGCTAGGTTGCCTGTCCTGCTGGGACATGTTTAAAGCTATATTCGCCAACCCAGACTATTGCCATTACTTCCACTGGAATCTACTGAGCTAATCTGTGTCTTTATCCTGTAGAACTTATTTGTGGTTTTCAATTTAAGCTGTTCCCCTGCTACACACACCGCCCTAGTTCATTACTACAAAGCTCATTCCACACCAAAACGCAGTCGCTATTTATGTCATTGTCAGCTTGCTGGAGACTCTCATATCTTTAGGGTGGTTTCTTTCTCCTTCACCCACCTTGTGCAAAGGCAAATGCCATCCTTCATCTTAAAGGTTAATGTGGAAGGAGAAATCCCATGATCCCAAAGGCAGTGCAGTGAGTTTCATGAGCATTAGTACCTGTACTGTTTACAGAGGATAGACAGGGCAGGTTTGCTCACCACCACATGCCGGCAGACACAATTAGGACAAGTGTGTGCTTAATCATTTCCAGAGAAACAGAAATGCTACCTTTTTCAGATGTGCCTTGGAGAAGGACATGGTGAATGTTAAAAACACAGGTCTCCAATTACCAAATGAAAGCTGAACTACACACTGTATTTACTGTATCCTTTCCATGACGGTTCCATTCATGGGGATCTTACCACTTTTTCAATGTCCTTTCCTTCCCTCTTTGGTCCTTTATTTCCTTACTTCATCCCTCCTTTCTCCCCTTCACTTTCTGTCCTTCCTTCTACACAAGTAAGTGAATTTCCTGTTAGCAATTCAAGTAAGGTTTTGGTAGAATAGAACCATTTGTTATAAATGAATATTCCCAAGGTCGCCTCCAGGATCCATAGCTACAAGGGGGTGAATATAATAAGAGACAGTGTTCAACAGCTGGAGTCAAGTATTTACTCATCTCTCTGAATGGTTTTTTTCTGACGTACTGCAATGCAATCTTTTTTAGGGATTAAAGTATTGTCCACTATAAAAGTACAAGATATTGAATGCTTATTTTAAATGTCTTTTTCTCTCACTCACCAAACTACCATGATTTTTCACCTGTATAATTGCAATAACTTTTTGACTGGGCTCTGTTATTCCATTGTTCTGGTTGTATACAGATGGTCCCTGACTTACTGTCGTTGGACTTTATTCTGGTGCACAAGTAATATACATTCAGTAGAAACCTTACTTTGAATTTTGGAATTTGATCTTTTCCCAGGCTAGCAATACAATAGGATATTCTTTCCTGATGCTGGGCAGTGGCAGCAAACCGCAGATCCCAGGCAGCCATAGGATGATGAGGGTAAACAACCAATATACCATTCAGTACCCAGACAGCCTTTCTGTTTTTCACTTTCAATGAAACTTGAAAATGAAAGTGTTCAATGAACTATTTAGTACTTTATTATAAAACAAGTTTGGGTTAAATGATTTTGCTCAACCGAAGGCTACTGTCAGTATTCTGATCATGTTTAAGGTAGGCTAGGTTAAGCTATGATGTTCCATAGGATAAGTGTATTAAATGTATTTTCTACTTAAAATATTTTCAAATTGTAGTGGGTTTATAGGGATATAACCTCATCAAGGAAGATCTGTAATTCATCCTACAGCTTACAGATTGAGCATTCCTTGACACAAACCAGATCATACTATGAGGTGTATACTTAGAATAAAATCTAAAACCCTTATCCTGGTTTACAAAGCTCTACACGATCTACATTACCTCTCTCATCTCATCTCATTTTACACTTCAGCTACCATGCTCCAGTTACTCTGGATTCCTTTCTATAAAAGAAAGGAAGCAAATTAAGTGAGCTCCCATATTAAGGCTTTCCTGGTGGCTCAGTTGAGAAAGAATCTGCCTGCAATGCGGGAGACCTGGGTTCAATCCCTGCGTTGGGAAGATCCCCAGGAGAAGGAAATCCACTCCAGTGTTCTAGTATTCTGGCCTGGAGAATTCCATCGACTGTGTAGTCCGTGGAGTCACAGAGAGTTGGACACAACTAAGTGACTTTCACTTTCAATTTCCCATATTAGGACCTTTGCACATGGCCTTCCCATGCTCATTTCACCTTATTCTCTCTGAAATTTACAAGACTGGGTTGTTCATGCCATTCAGACTTCACCTTAAATATCACTTCATCACTGAAGCTCTTCTTGACTACCCTAAATGTATTAGTTGTCCAATTAATCACATCACCCAGTTTTAATTCTCTGCATAGCTGTGAGCATTATTTGGCTTGTTCCTTAATTTCCTTGTTCCTTGTTTTCTTAATTTGTCTTTGTTTCTTTGATGTCTATGATCTGTTTTTCACATATCAGAATGTAACTTAATGACACGAGGATAATTTTCTGTCTTGCACAATATCATATCCCCAGTGCTTACAATGGTGCATGGCACGTAATGGAGGCACTCAGTAGATGTTTAGAAAATGAATCAATAGATACATGCAAGAAAGGCAAATACGCCACCTACCAAGAGAGGTCTGGCATGGTCCCATGCCTTTACTTCCCTCCTCCCAAGCTCAGAGTCCATCCCCATGATAATCTCGACCTGCATATCTTGCAGCTCCCTTGCCCCTCTCTCTTCAGCCTTTATGCCCTGGTCATACCCTAGTGCTGGGTAAACCCAATTATCCACCTCCTATTAGTCAGTTAAATATGGGTAGAGGGGAACACATCAGTTCAGTTCAGTCGCTCAGTCGTGTCCAACTCTTTGCGACCCCATGAATCACAGCACGCCAGGCCTCCCTCTCCATCACCAACTCCTGGAGTTCCTCAGACCCACATCCATCGAGTCAGTGATGCCATCCAGCCATCTCATCATCGGTCCTCCCCTTCTCCTCCTGCCCCCAATCCCTCCCAGCATCAGAATCTTTTCCAATGAATCAAAGAAATCCCAGGGCTGATCTCCTTCAAGATGGACTGATTGGAACTCCTTGTAGTCCAAGGGATTCTCAAGAGTCTTCTCCAACACCACAGTTCAAAGGCATCAATTCTTCGGCGCTCAGCTTTCTTTACAGTCCAACTCTTACATCCATACATGACACTGGAAAAACCATAGCCTTGAATAGACGAACTTCTATTGGCAAAGTAATGTCTCTGCTTTTGAATATGCTATCTANCATGATTATCCAGGTGGTGAAGATCTTTTTTGTACAGTTCCTCTGTGTATTCTTGCCACCTCTTCTTAATATCTTCTCCTTCTGTAAGGTCCATACCACTTCTGTCCTTTATCGAGCCCATCTTTGCATGAAATGTTCCCTTGATATCTCCAATTTTCTTGGAGAGATCTCTAGTCTTTCCCATTCTGTTCTTTTCCTCTATTTCTTTGCATTGATTGGTAAAGAAGGCTTTCTTATCTCTTTTTGCTGTTCTTTGGAACTCTGCATTCAGATGCTTATATCTCTCCTTTTCTCCATTGCTTTTTGCTTCTCTTCTTTTCACAGGTATTTGTAAAGCCTCCTTTAGACAGCCACTTTGCTTTTTTGCATTTCTTTTCCATGAGGATGTTCTTGATACCTGACTCCTACACAATGTCATGAACCTCATTCCATAGTTCATCAGGCACTCTATCAGAGCGAGTCCCTTAAATCTATTTCTTACCATATANACAGGTATTTGTAAAGCCTCCTTTAGACAGCCACTTTGCTTTTTTGCATTTCTTTTCCATGAGGATGTTCTTGATACCTGACTCCTACACAATGTCATGAACCTCATTCCATAGTTCATCAGGCACTCTATCAGAGCGAGTCCCTTAAATCTATTTCTTACCATATAATCATAAGGGATTTGATTGAGGTCATACCTGAATGGTCTAGCGGTTTTCCCTACTTTCTTCAATTTCAATCTGAATTTGGTAGTAAGGAGTTCATGATCTGAGCCACAGTCAGCTCCTGGTCTTGTTTTTGTTGACTGTATAGAGCTTCTCCATCTTTGGCTGCAGAGAATATAATCAATCTGATTTCGGTGTTGACTGTCTCGTGATGTCCATGTGTAGAGTTTTCTCTTGTATTGTTGGAAGAGGGTGTTTGCTATGACCAGTGCATTTTTCTTGGCAAAACTCTGTTAGTCTTTGACCTGCTTCATTCCGTATTCCAAGGCCAATTTGCCTGTTACTCCAAGTGTTTCTTGACTTCCTACTTTTACATTCCAGTCCCCGAGAAGAAAAGGACATCTTTTTGGGGTGTTAGTTCTAAAAGGTCTTGTAGGTTTTCATAGAACTATTCAACTTCAGCTTCTTCAGCATTACTGGTTGGGGCATAGACTTGTATTACTGTGATANGTAAGGCCTCCCCAGACAGCCATTTTGCTTTTTTGCATTTCTTTTCCATGGGAATGGTCCTGATCCCTGCCTCCTGTACAATGTCACGAACCTCATTCCATAGGCACTCTATCAGGCACTCTATCTATCAGATCTATGCCCTTAAATCTATTTCTCACTTCCACTCTATAATTATAAGGGATTTGATTTACATCATACCTGAATGGTAGAGTGGTTTTCCCTACTTTCTTCAGTTTGAGTCTGAATTTGGCAATAAGGAGTTCATGATCTGAGTCACAGTCAGCTCCTGGCATNGCACTCTATCTATCAGATCTATGCCCTTAAATCTATTTCTCACTTCCACTCTATAATTATAAGGGATTTGATTTACATCATACCTGAATGGTAGAGTGGTTTTCCCTACTTTCTTCAGTTTGAGTCTGAATTTGGCAATAAGGAGTTCATGATCTGAGTCACAGTCAGCTCCTGGCATTGTTTTTGTTGACTGTGTAAAGCTTCTCCATCTTTGGCTGCAAAGAATATAATCAATCTGATTTCAGTGTTGACCATCTAGTGATGTCCATGTATAGAGTCTTCTCTTGTGTTGTTGAAAGAGGGTGTTTGCTATGACCAGTGCATTTTCTTGACAAAACTCTGTTAGTCTTTGCCCTGCTTCATTCCGTATTCCAAGGCCAAATTTGCCTGTTACTCCAGGTGTTTCTTGACTTCCTACTTTTGCATTCCAGTCCCCTGTAATGAAAAGTACATCTTTTTTTGGTGTTAGTTTAGAAGGTCTGTAGGTCTTCATAGAACTGTTCAACTTCAGCTTCTTCAGCGTTACTGGTTGGGGCATAGACTTGGATTATTGCGATATTGAATGGTTTGCCTTGGAAACAAACAGAGATCATCCTGTCGTTTTTGAGATTGCATCCAAATACTGCATTTTGGACTCTTTTGTTGACCATGAAGGCTATTCCATTTCTTCTGAGGGATTCCTGCCTGCAGTAGTAGATATAATGGTCATCTGAGTTACATTCACTCATTCCAGTCCATTTTAGTTCGCTGATTCCTAGAATGTCGACGTTCACTCTTGCCATCTCTTGTTTGACCACTTCCAATTTGCCTTGATTCATGGACCTGACATTCCAGGTTCCTATGCAATATTGCTCTTTACAGCATCAGACCTTGCTTCTATCACCAGTCATACCCACAACTGGGTATTGTTCTTGCTTTGGCTCTATCCATTCTTTCTCGAGTTATTTCTCCACTGATCTCCAGTAGCATATTGGGCACCTAGTGACCTGGGGAGTTCCTCTTTCAGTATCTTATCATTTTGCCTTTTCATACTGTTCGTGAGGTTCTAAAGGCAAGAATACTAAAGTGGAAACACATAAACCATGCTAACCAGATCTGGTTTGAGTCCATGATCATAAACTTTAAGTGAGATCTTAGTGCAGCCTAGAAATTATGCTACCATATTTAACCTATTCTAAGATTCATAGTTTTTCACATTTGTGAAATCAGCATGTAATTTATAGTCAGCATCAATTCCTGTCATCAAGATGGTGGTGGTGATGTTAGAACTTTGTTGCATTCCTGGGGATATGGCCAACTGAATGGGAACTCCTCTGCTTTTCAGTCAAGAAGCTCTTTAAGGATCAACTGGGGAAAAGTCATGAATCCTGGTTCTCATTTGGAAGCTTTACATGAACTTTTTCTGGTAGCAGAAAATGCACCAGCATCAAACTTGCAGAAAGGGTACATATGTTCATGTTCCCTCAGTCTTCTCTTCTCATTCTCTAATTGTTTCTGTGGAAGTCTTACAACATATTTTGAACAAGTCATACATATACATGGCTTAAAAATCAAAACAATTGAAAAGTTTGCAGTGAGATGTCTCACTTCCATCTCAGTCCTATTCTCATTCCTTCGGCCCTCCCAACAGGTAAACTGTTCTATTAAATTTCTTATGTATCTTTCCAATGATTCTTTATGAAAACATGAGCCAAAATAAATATACCTTCTTATTTTATTACCCAGAAGGTATCATACAAAGCAAAGTGTTTTTGATACTAACTACCATTCAGTACATGTTAATGCATAGAGTTTCTTCAATCATATTTTCAGTTATACATATCTCATTCTACAGATATATCATGGTTTGTTGAACTGGGCCTTATTGGTAGTCACCTGGGCTATTCTCAATCTTTTGTTACAAACAGTGGTGCAATAACTTTACACACATGTAATTTTAAAGAGATATGAATATATAAGATAAATTCCTCTCCCCAGTAGGTTGCTAGCTCAAAAGGGAAAGTGTACGTTTTAGGTCAAATTGTGTTCCCTAGAAAAATATGTTCAAGTCCTAACATTTGAATCCATGAATGTGACCTTATCTGGAAGTACAGTCTTTACAAACATAACCACGTTAAAATGAGGTCATTTCAATTTAAATTGAGATTAAGTTAAAATGAGAGTCCAAACTAATCCAACAACTATTGTCCTTATAAGAAGAGGGAGTTTAGACTGAGACACACAGGAAAGAAAACTGTGAAGATGGAGACAGAGATTAAAGTGATGTATCTATAAACCAATGATTGCCAGAAACTACTTGAAATTAAAGAGGAAAGGAAGGCTTCTTCCCCACGGCTTTGCTGACACCTGATTTCAGACTTCTAGTTTCCAGAACTGTGAAAAAAAAAAGTCTATTTTAAGCTACTCTGTGTGTGTCTCTTTGTTACTGAAGTCCTAGGAAACTAATACAAAGCATTTGCAGTTTTGATACCTATTCCTGGGTTACCCTCACTGGATATTTGCTGTGTAACCTGTCACCAGCAAAGCATGTCAGCCTTAGAAACAGAGAATATTGTTAAATTTTTCAGTTGCTGATAGGTGATAAATAATACTTCAGTGCAGTTTTAATTTATATTTTCCTTTTCATACATTCATATCTTATCCTATGTTGAAAGGCTATTAGTATCTCTGTTTCTGTGAATTCTCTGTTTTTATCTTTTGCTGGTTTTGTTGTCGTTGTTATTGTCATTTTTGTTCCAAATCATATTACAGGATTAGTGTTTTTGTGGTATATAGTGCAAATATTTTTTCTAGTTTATAATTCATCTTGTGAAATACTGACTTGCTAAATTTCTGTTTAGAATAATTTATTCATCTTTTGTGTGGCTTCTGGAATTTGAGTCACAGTTGGGAAAGTTTTCTCCCAGTTTGTAAAGGATTTCACTTATGATTTCTTTCAGAACTTTTTTCCCCCTTCATCAAACCAGTTCATTGGAAATCTTGAAAGGGTAAAGTTGGATCCAACTTTATATTTTTCCAGATGGTATATATTTTATTTCAACACCATTCATTCTTGAAATGTTAGCTTTATCATATATTAAATTCATATATATATTTGAATCTATTTCTGGGAATTCTGTTACATCGGCCAGTCTTTCTATTCATGTTACAATAAAGTCTGTCTTAATTCTTGAAGTTTTATAATATATTTTAATATGTGGGCAAGCTAGTCAATTTCCACCCACTTTCTCTAGTGAACCTACTCTAGTTAAGCCTCTATCCCCACTAACTTACCCAAATTGCTCTCATCAAGATTTCCAGTGACCTTTGTGTTACTTAGACAGATGACTGGTTGTCAGTCCTCACCAAATTAGATCAGTCCATTACATTTGACATAGCTGGATAGTCCTTCCTTCTTAAAATACCTTCTTTGGGGAGAGCCTTCTCTTCCTACTTCACCAGTTGCTCCTTCTTAGTCTCCACTGTACATTCCTTCTATTTCTCTGAACTGCCCATTCCCCAGTTGTCCCATTGTTTGCTTTTCTGTCATTGTTTCCACCCTGCCATACTCATTTTCTGGATGATTTCATCTGGGGACAACATTTTAAATACTACCTCTATCCTAATGATGACCACATTTTGTAACTTCAGCCACCCTCTCTCTCATGAACTCAAAACTCAATATTCAACTGTTTATTCAACATTTCTACTTGTATTCAAAATGTAGTCTCCCCAACACCAAATCCATGCTTTTCCTCTACCAAATTTGTTCTTCTTTCATTGAAACAAGTCTGGTTTCTCTCATACCTCACATACATTCCATCAGCTTCATCTTAGCTCTAATTTCAAAATATTTCTGGAATCCAAATGCAGCATCTTCACTGCTATGCTGTGGTCCCAACCACAGTTATCTCTTGACAGAATTCTTGTAATATCCTCGTACCTGTTCTCTGCCTCTTTATAGTCTATTCTTTCCATAGCAGTCAGAAGGATATTTTCCACCAAAGTATCCTGTCTTACTCAGAGCAAAGATGAAAGCCTCTATCATGGTTCGAAGGCCCCGAATACTGTGACCTCCATGGTGACCTCATCTCCTACCACCCTTGCCCACCCTCTTTCAGCTGTAGTATCCTGTTTTATTCCTCAAACCTGCCAGCACATTCCCATTGCAGTCTTGCCACTTGATATTCTCTAATATTTTATTTCATTAAATATTCACAACCATGTACTGTGATTATGGCTACCCTCATTTTTCAGATGAGAAAGTGAGAGCAGAGAATATAGAGAGCTCTTCCCAAGTCTGTGCAATTATTACTTAGCCAAATGGCCCTTTGTGGGTTTCCCTGGTGGCTCAGACAGTAAAGCGTCTGTCTACAATTCAGGAGACCTGGGTTCGAGCCCTGGGTTGGGAAGATCCCCTGGAGAAGAAAATGGCAACCCATTCCAGTACTCTTGCCTGGAACATTCCATGGCTTGAGGAGCCTGGTAGGCTACAGTCCATGGGGTCGCAAAGAGTCGGACATGACTGGGTGACTTCACTTTAAAAAGCACTTTAATCCAAATCTCTTTGGTGGCTAGTTCTGTACTCTTTATCACAGAAACTTTCTGGCTTCTTGCATCATCTCTGTTGCTGTGTCATTTGGAGCTCTAGTCTGGGTAGAATATCTTGGCCTTTGTCTATTTACCTTAGAAATGAGGACTTCAGTTCAGGTATTCTCAAAGTTCTCACCTATTCAGATGCTCTGTGACTCCATGACTCTGAAAGAGAGTGCCCAGCAGTGCTCGAACTAAGAATAGTGGTGATTTGGTGAAGAGAGGCGAGTGCAGCCAAACACAGGCAGATGTGGTTAGACAGGACACTTGACCATTGCAGAAGTGGGTTGGTACTACGATTTGTTTAGTACCACTAAGGAATATTTTTCTAGGTCTGTCCCTCTTGACTGCGTATTATTTCAATTCAGTGCCTAGTGTAAATAAACCACCTTGTCTTTACAGGGTACTCTTTTTCAGCATCTCCATGATCAAATCAGACAGTCAAGGAGACAGATAAAAACTTGCTCTTCCCTAAACCCGTGACCTCGAAGGACCTTCTGTTTCCATTCTTAGGCTGGACTAGCCACTCTTCTCCCTGATGCTGCTTACAGTCAGGACAAAAGTTGTCACCCTAAAAGATGAGGTACCTGTAACCCATTCTTCACAAATGAAGCCAGTCAGGGGTCAGGGAGATGACAGCTTGGTTTCTGACTCTGTAATTGTCAGTTCCATCACAGCAGCGGATCTTGCTCACTTCTCCAGGGCTTATCAAGAGACGGCAATATCACTCTATTCAGAGCCTCACCCCCCACCACACACACAGATGACAATAAATTGCAGCTCAGTTTTCAGTTGGGATCCCTGCTCATCTGTAATCAGCCAAGTTCCATGGTTAGAGCTGTTTCATGATCAAATGAGCACTGAGGCCCAGCCTTCTAAGATTCATGTGGTTGCCACATCCAGCTGATCTGGGGGTGGCATTCCAGCAGACCATGATGTAAGTGGAAACTCTGGAAATGAGCACTTACTTACTCAAACCTTATGTATGGTAACAAATCATACTTAAAGCAGGAAGGAAATAAATAAATCCAGAAGGTCTTTCCTTTACTCCTGTGATTTGTGGTCCCACTCTCCTCGGAACCTAGTCCAAATGCCCTGCATCTGCTTTCTGCCAAGGGCTAAGTGACACTGTAATCTCAGACCAGAAGCTCTCTGTGCTTCACCTGTTATAACCTAGTTAGCCCTCACAGTACCGTGGCAGAGAGGGACTACTGTTTCTCTCACTTCACAGAGCTACAGAGATGAGTAACTGGTAAAAAGTTTACACAGTGAGTAAATGGCCGAGCCAGGACTTGAGCCTGCCTGCTGTGACTCCAGAATCTGTGCTCTGCACAAATGCTGCTCTTTCTAATCCCACGTAAGCCCAAGAAGTTGGCCAATTTATAATGGCTCCTATTTCACAATAGCAGAACAAGGCAGGAGTGGGTTCTGCCCCTTGCTTATTATTACTCAGTTATGTGAGAGTGAGAATGGAACCCAGCCCAAACCTTTCCAGTCCCATAGCTCTCATTCCTTGTTTCACTGTCCTCTCTGCCTTCTTCTGAAAACAAACAGATTCCCCTGAGAGGGTAATGGACCACCCAGCTATGAGTGTGTTTCTCAGCTTATTCTTATGTATAGAATATGTGTGGAAACTTGGACAATGGAGAGACCCAAAAGGATGCAGTGACTAAGGTCACCTATGCCCCTGTAACTATGCCATGACTCTCTTTGTTAACATTCATAATTAGATATGGACCAATATGACGTAGACAAACACCTAAAGAGATGGAGAGCCATCTATCGTTGAGCGCACTGAGAAAGAATATTCTGTCTTGAGCCCAGGCTAAAAATAAACTGTTGACAGGACACACATCCTCCCTCTTGCTACAGTGTCTCAGGAACAGAGGCAGAATTTAATCATTTCATCCTCTGAAGTGAAGGCCTCTGTGGTTTAATATGCACACATCACAGGTTGCAAATTTCACTGGTGAAATTCAGTCTTCAACAAAAACCTAGCTGTCTCTTTGACTTGAAATGTGTTCTAAAATGTTTAATAAAGGTCTACTGAAACCAATAAAGCATCTCCGGAAAATGCTGGTTTAACCCACACAGCCAATTCTCTTTTTCATAAATTCAATTTCTGTTATTTGGTTCAGGAGACTGTTCTCTGAGCCCTGACATAAGTGGGTGCCAAGGTTGACTCACACATGAAAAGTTCTTTGGGAAAAATCATATAATTGATCTCATATGTCAGGTTTGTCAGGACTTGCCTGGCTCCAAGTCTTTGCACATCTTTTCTGCCCACAGTTAGAAGTGCTGGACCAACAGGGCTTGGCTCTTCTCTAATCACTGGATCCAGCTAACTCCAGTCTAACTGCTGGTTGGATGGGTATGGTGGGGCCTGGGGCCTCTGGAATCCACTTTAGTTCTTCTGAATAGACTTATGCTGTTTGCTTATGAGACCTAATCCTTGCACCTTGCTCCTAATGCTGTCTTCCCAGATCCTATGTTCATGTCCCTGCTTACCTCTCTGCTCAGTGCCCTGATTCTTCAGAAAATGGAGAACCTCACTTGCCTATGCTAATCCTCCTTGTCCTCAAATCCAAGGTTTCTCAGGTTTGACAAGGTAAATGTTTTGCTTCTAATAGCTCTTTGTTTAGGAAAGCTGTGCATTGGAGGATGCTTAGCAGCATCCCTGACTTCTTCCCACTAAATGCCTGCGGCACCCCCAATCCAGTCACAGCAGTAAAAATGTCTTCAGACATTCAAATGTTCCTTGGAAGGGGTGGAACAAATTGCCACTAGCTGAGAACTGGTGGTTTATTTCTGCCCAATGGAAATAAAAGGGCTGATGCTCTGTCTTTGCACCCCAGGATGGTTGTGAGCAACTTCCCAGAGGCTTCTGTGATTTCAGTGCTGCCCAACCAAGAAATATTTGGTTGGCCAAAAGTTTCATTTGGGTTTTTCCATAAGATCTTACAAATCTTTTGGCCAATGCAATATAATATGAACCTCTAATGTGAGTCACGCATGTAATGTTAAATTTTTTAATAGATAGAGTGGCAACTTAACAAAAAAACAGTTAAAATTAATTTTGATAATGTATGATATTTTATCCAATATATCAAAATTATTATTTTATGCTAAATATTTGATATCTGATGTATATTTTACATATATAACACATAGTTTGGACTAGCCACAGTTCAAGTACTCAGTAGCACCATATAGCAAATGGCTTCTTTATGGGCAGCATTGATGTAAATTTCTAAAATACCACCTATTTTTCAATTCACTTCAAGACTCGGAATAATATGGTGATATAAGCATGGGGCTGGAGTTTCAGGTGTATCTGATTGAAGTATTTCTGTGTTTCTTTCCAATACTATGGCCTTGAAGCTATTATTTAATCTTTCTAAAGTTCTGTTTTAATATTTTTATTGGAGAAATAATTGTTCTTCAAAAAGTTTTCATCATGATTACCTCAAATAATGTATATGGTGCCTAGTGTGTATGTGTTAGTCACTCAGTCATGTCCAACTCTTTGTGATTATAGCCCACCAGGCTCCTCTGTCCTTGGAATTCTCCAGGCAAGAATACTGGAGTGGGTAGCCAGTCCCTTCTCCAGGGGATCTTCTCAACTTGGGAATTGAACCTGGGTCTCCCGCATTGCAGGCAGATTCTTTACCACCAGGGAAGCCCCATATAGTGCCTAGAGCAGATGCTTAATAAGTAGAATATTTCTGTTGCCTGTACCCCCGCTCTCAACAGCAAATGTTCGTATTAAATTCCTCTACTGCTAGCCTCTTGCTCGAAACACTACCAATGTTCCATCCTTCAGACACCATGCTCTGGATCTAATTAGACACTCAATGGGCATGTAAAACACTAATCCCTCCCAGGGAATCCAAATTTATCCTGCTTGGTCCTGCCCTGCTGCTGTTAATTAAGCAATGTTTAGTGATATCTACCAAAAAATGACAATTTAAAAAATATGAACCACCCCTCTCAGTTTCCTTTCATTTTTAACTGTAATTGTTCCACCTTTACTGCAAGTCAATAACATGAGATATAGGAAAGCATTCTGAGATGCATCTTTTCCATCAGGCAGGATCCTGTGTAGCATGGTCTTTTGAGCCACAGTGCCACAATGCTGACAGGTTTCTTCTGCAGAGACATTACATCAACATTTTGGCCAATGTTAAAAAAAGAACAAATGCCTAGACCAGCTTGGCTTGACTAGTGGCTGGTTCATCCATCCTAATGTATAGGATTCATAAAAGATAAAAATGTATCACCATGGCAAAGGCAGCCCATGTTATCTATTGCACAGCCATAAATATTCATTTAGTTCAGAACTCATGTCCAGAGGTGTTGAGGTCAGTTGTTAATGATGGGAAGCTGACAGCATTTCTGTACAGAACTGATTTCTTCATAGTTTACTACTGTTTTGAAGGAATTCTTCTTCATATCAACCCTTTCACTTGTGTCCAAACAGGCATTGGCCAGCACAATATGCTAATCAACACTTCCCCAAATGGCTCTGGATTGTCTTTGTCAAAGCCTTAAAGGAGGTCATGTTTCCCCTAATCACTAGGAAATTATTATGAGAAGTCTCTCAGCATTAGCTGAGAGATATATTCTTAGTATCTAGGTATGTGTCAGGCACTGGGGACACCAGATGATTAAAGAAGTTTCCACCAGTCTGGACTTCACAGTGCAGAAGGGAACAGCATGTAAATAAATGATTACAATAAGATACACAACTCATACTACATAGAAATTTGGGACCACAGAGAAAGGAGAAATTCTTCATTTATTCATAAATTTATTGAGCACTGAATCTCTGTGTTATGTCATGTAACTGATTTTTATTTATTTATTTTATTTTTTATTTATTTAAAAAATTTTTTATTTTTACTTTATTTTGTTTTACAACACTGTATTGGTTTTGCCATACATTGACATGAATCCACCATGGCGTACATGAGTTCCCAATCCTGAACCCCCCTCCCACCTCCCACCCCATATCATCTCTCTGGATCTTCCCCATGCAGCAGCCCCAAGCATCCTGTATCCTGCATAGATCATAGACTGGCGATTCGTTTCTTACATGATAGTATACATGTTTCAATACCATTCTCCCAAATCATCCCACCCTCTCCCTCTCCCTCAGAGTCCAAAAGTCCATTCTATACATCTGTGTCTCTTTTGCTGTCTCACATAAAGGGTTATCATTGCCATCTTTCTAAATTCCATATAGGTGNATAAAGCAGATTCACGATTCTGTACTCTTTGAATATTATTTGCAGAAGTGACAGTAATCTTGGAAGCATTTTAATACTCATTCATTCCCTATCAAAGCCATAGTAGGAATAAGTCTCTCTGCATCTTCACTTGAAAAGAACTGCAATGGGCAGACCCATATTTAGTAAAAGTAACTCACCAGTAAAGGCAGAACACAATAGTCTGTATTAAAGAGAGTTTCCTTCCATAGACAGCGAGGAAGAAATGAGAAGAGCTTACCTTTATGATGGTTTGCACTGGATACAACTTTCCCCCACAAGGTTACAATAAATATTATTATTAGCAGTTTTCCTTTTGTTGCTTTCTGTAAGTATCTCTTACTCATCCTGCAAAAAAAAATAATAATCATAAAAATCTTAAGTATGTGAACCCATTATTTTTCCACTATAATCATGGTACATTTATAAGTTCCTATGACGTCTTAATACCTAAATTTGCATTTCTTATATTAAAATACTATTTTCTGTATATAAATTATGAACAGAAAAAAGATTAAAGTTTTCCAAACAAAGTACTCCAATACAATGCAAGGGATAAGAGAGGCCCTACCTCTATCAACCTTGTTTCACTTAATGAAAGCTGAAATCAACCAGAAAACATTACTATTTTTCTCTCCATATAAACATAGATTCAAATTTTTCAAAAAATTCAAGGGACAACTATAGAAAACAGTGTGGAGATTCCTTTAAAAATTGCAAATAGAACTGCCATATGACCCAGCAATCGCACTGCTGGGCATATACACTGAGGAAACCAGAATTGAAAGAGACACATGTACCCCAATGTTCATTGCAGCACTGTTTATAATAGCCAGGATGTGGAAACAACCTAGATGTCCATCAACAGATGAATGGGTAAGAAAGCTGTGGTACATATACACGATGGAGTACTACTCAGCCATTAAAAAGAATACATTTGAATCAGTTCTAATGA
>SJYA01001807.1:2584268-2653968 GCA_006410615.1 Neotragus moschatus
AACAGTGTGGAGATTCCTTAAAAAATTGCAAATAGAACTGCCATATGACCCAGCAATCCCGCTGCTGGGCATACACACCGAGGAAACCAGAATTGAAAGAGACACATGTACCCCAATGTTCATCGCAGCACTGTTTATAATAGCCAGGACGTGGAAACAACCTAGGTGTCCATCAACAGATGAATGGATAAGAAAGCTGTGGTACATATACACAATGGAGTATTACTCAGCCATTAAAAAGAATACATTTGAATCAGTTCTAATGAGATGGATGAAACTGGAACCAATTATACAGAGTGAAGTAAGCCAGAAAGAAAAGCACCAATATAGTATACTAACTCATATTTATGGAATCTAGAAACATGGTGATGATAACTCTGTATACAAGACAGCAAAAGAGACACAGATGCATGGAATGGACTTTTGGACTTTGAGGGAGACGGAGAGGGGGGGAAGGTTTGGGAGAATGGCACTGAAACATGTGTACTGTCGTGTGGGAAATGAATTATCGGTCTATATTCGGTTCAGGATACAGGATGCTTGGGACTGGTGCACGGGGATGATCCAGAGAGTTGATGTGGAGTGGGAGGTGGGGGGGGGGTTCAAAATTGGGAACTCATGTACACCTGAGATGAAAAAAATAAAAAATAAAAATTAAAAAAAATTAAAAAAAGATAAATTACTGTTATAGTTGTATGAACACAAATTAATCTCATGAAGTATTGAGAAAAAGAAACCCAACACAAAAATAGTACATATTGCTTGATTCTATTTACATGAATTTTCAAAACAGGCTAAAGTAATACATGGTGTTATAGGTCAAAGAGTGTTTGGATGAGAGGGAGGGGTCACCAAGAATTTCTAGGAAATGAGAGGGTTTAAAGTGTGCTGTATCTTTTCCTAGTGATGGTTATAAGGGTATAGACACATAAATATTCTTCAAGTTGTATATTTAGGATTTGTTCAACATACTGTAAATTTTACATTGTGTTGTAAAGAGAATAATAATCCTCCAAACCACAGCTTAATCCCTCATATTTGTGAATATATTCCTTATTGGGCAAAAGAGATTTTTGCACGTATATTTAAGATAAGGCTTCCCAGGTGGCACTAGTGGTAAAGACACTTGGCACTTGCACATTGGCAAGACACCTGCTTGCTTGCCCAGGACATAAGAGATGCAGGTTCAGTTCCTGGGTTGGGAAGATCCCCTGGAAAAGGGCAAGGCAACCCGTTCCAGTATTCTTGCCTGGAGAATTCCATGGACAGAGGAGCCTGGTGGGCTATAGTTCACAGGGTCCAAAGAATTGGACACAACTGAAGCGACTTGGCACGCAATTAAGATTAAGGAAGCTGAGGTGGGAAGGTTATCTAGGACTATTTGAGTGGACTTGCTCAGTGCTTAAAAATGGAAAAGGATAAGAGTGGGTTAGAATGCTGAAGGATAAGAAGGACTCAGTACACCACTCTGAAAATGGAAAAAAGGGTCCATGAGCCAAAAAAATGGGCAGCTTAGAATCTGGAGAAGAAAAGGAAACAGATTTGTCCCTTGAACTTCCAGAATGGAACATAGCCCTGATGGTGGGCTTTATTTTAGTCCAGTGAGACCTATGTTACCTTCCTGACTTATAGAACCATACAGTGATACATTTGTTTGTGGTTCAGTTCAGTTGCTCAGTCATATCTGATTCTTTGTGACCCCATGAATTGCAGCACACCAGGCCTCCCTGTCCATCACCAACTCCCAGAGTTCACTCAGACTCATGTGCAGCGAGTCAGTGATGCCATCCAGCCATCTCATCCTCTGTCGTCCCCTTCTCCTCCTGCCCCCAATCCCTCCCAGCATCAGAGTCTTTTCCAATGAGTCAACTCTTCGCATGAGGTGGCCAAAGTATTGGAGTTTCAGCCTCAGCATCAGTCCTTCCAATGAACACCCAGGCCTGATCTCCTTTAGGATGGATTGGTTGGATTTCCTTGCAGTCCAAGGGACTTGCAAGAGTCTTCTCCAGCACCACAGTTCAAAAGCATCAATTCTTCAGCACTCAGCTTTGTTTGTGGTAATTCATTAAAATAGCCATAGAAAACTAGCATAACAGAGAAATTAAAGGATGTTGAAAACAAAAACTCCTATTTCTCCTTTTTGAAGGGTCTTAAAAATGGCGTCTTGTCCACTTGCTAAACCTATCCCTAGAATACTCATAGAATTGCCTTCTACTACCATTCACCCTATTTTATCTTTCATCTGCACAGGATTATGAATTCTATGAGGGCATCTTCATATCATCCACAACACCAGGGATTGTGCATATGTGCATTGTATAGAATCAATGCACCATAAGTGTTTGGCAAATTAAATTATAAGAACCACTTATCTGTATGAGAGTCAGAGACCAAGACAGATAGGATCACACTAATGTGGTCTTGGAGTCAACTTAGCAAGCTCTCCAGTGCAAAGACACATTAAAGCTAGGAGTCCTAAATAATGAGGGTGAGGTTGTTTAAAACAGCAAGCTGGCATCAGACGAAACATTTCCATATCATTCTAGATTAAATAAAACATTTGCCATTTCATGCTTTCTTTCCTAGTAATTTTTGTCTTGTCTTTCACATTAGTGATTTGTTCCACATGGCCACTCATTTAGGATAATAGCAAGCCAATAGGCGTGACGAAAAGAGACGGGTCCATACCTGATCACCAATATTCCATTACGCTTCCTTGAGCTGAAGGCCTGGTGAAACTGCCAGTGCCTTAAAGGAACTGGGCTTGAGTCTGCATATTAGGAATTCAGTGACTACAGTAGCAGTAATCAAATTATATAGTAAGTGGAGCAACATGGCTATATTGGGAGGCTGCTGTTGCAAGGAGCTGTTTTCCCTGTGTCCAAACAACAAATATTTTTTAGAATGTATTATATGTGTGGCCCTTGTGATGAATACTGTGGGGGATATTAGAGAGAGAATCTATATTCTTTATACTCAAAAGTGTATAATACAGTTGCGGAAATAAAACATTTAAGAAAAATAGCACAGGAATGGGGGCAACTGTTTGTTGTTTAGTCACTCAGTCATGTCTACCTCTTTGTGACTCCATGGACTGAAGCCCACCAGGCCCCTCTGTCCATGGGATTTCCCAGGCAGGAAGACTGTAGTGGGTTGCCATTTCTGACTCTAGGGGATCTGCCCAACCCAGGGATTGAATCTGAGTCTCCTACATTGTATTATAGTGCATTGTATTGGGGCTAAAATATAGTATGAAACTGCAGGAGAGAGGGAGGATTTGGAAAAGCCTTGGGAAGTTGGAGAAATCAAGGGAGGAATTATACTTTGGAATTAGAGGTGGAACACTAAGGTTGTATGATAGGCAGTAATGTGCAGAATATACCAGGAACAGCTTCCAGTCCTGTTTATCTAGAGCAGGGTTTCCCAATTTCAGCACTATTGATGTTTGAAACTGTAATTTTTTATGGGTGATTGTTTTGGGTATTTTAGGATGTTTAGCAGCATCCCTAATCTCTACCAACTAAATGCTTCCTCCCCCTCAAAGCCGTGAGAACGGAATATGCACTCTGAGGGTAAAATGACTCCCCACTAAGAATCACCATGCTGAAGTAAACATTCCCAGAGGGAACTCATAGGAGTTACATGGCATGGCGGAGTTTGCCATAAAATAGGGAACTACTGAAAACATTTGTGAGGGCCGACAGGCTGGAAATTATAGTTTGAAGATAATTTATCTGTTTGAGATCGTCATTCAAAATTGGAGCAAGGCATTGTGGGGGAAAGGAAGAACAACCCAAATCCTACCACAGTAGTCCAAGCACAAACAGAGGAAGATTGGCCACAGGATTAAAGAGCTCTCCATGCCTGCAGGTGTATTTAATGCTTTATAGCTTTAAAGTTGTTTGATATTTAGATCATCATTTCAACATTGCATTGCATATTTCATCTGAATACCAAGTATTCAGAGATACATCTCTTTTTAGAAGCCCTTACTCCTGGGCTTCCCTGGAGAGAGGAGCAGCCACCAGCAGCATCAGAAGCAATCTGTAACTTGAGGAGCTTGGCTGGGAATTCACCACCACCTGATGGCTAGGGATATCAGTATAGGCAGCACAGGACCAAATATGTGGTGCCAGTCCTCTGGGACTGTCCTCAGCCTGTGGAGAGAAGAAAGCAGTAGCGTAGAAGCCTGATAAGCCTCCAAGGAAATAACTTTCTTGAATTCCACTCTCTCTGTAAATTTCAAGTTTATCCCTAATTATGGTTTAAAAAATATCTTAACAAGTATTGTGTTTTTCTTTCCTTTTACCCCCCTAGTAAAAGAAAAAGAGAAATAAGTATATCTTGGGGTCTTAATTCTGGTGGCTGTTTGGTAAGCTCATGGAATCAGGCTGAGATATTGGTACACCCATCAGCATGGCTGAGCTGCATGGAGGGCCACTTTCTTCATGATCTAAAACTAAAACTGTGATGGGGTGTTTAAAAATACATGGAATTTTGTGAAATATAGCATAATAGTATAAAATGAGTAATTTCAAAAGCTTAAATACTTTAATAACTATTTCAGTTTTCAAGCTTGAAAAAATGTATCTCAGTAATATTTTAATTAGAAACTTCATAGAAGAAAACTTCAAGTGTTATTGATAATTTAAAAAATAAACTCAAATGAATGGACATAAAAATATATACTTAAGTGGAAAAGTTAAACAAATATGGAAGGTGTAATTTCTTCTCCGTTCAGTTTATGTAATTTTAAATATTTAGGGGGATACAGCAACATGCTATTAAAGTTGATTTAGAATCCTTGTACAACTGAGATTACCCCTCCTCAGAAGTTCTAGAAAGGTGTGAAATAAACCAGGAACATTGTACATTTCCCAAAAGTTAAAACTTGAAAAAAAAAAAAAAAGAAGAAGAAGCAGCTAAACAGTTAAAATAGAAGTTTTGACTGCAAAAACAGATTTCTGGCATATATGCTGGTGGTTGGTCATGGTTTAGCTGCTAAGTCATGTATGACTCTTGTGATCCCATGGATTGTAACTTGCCAGGCTCCTCTGTCCATGGAATTTTGCAGGTAAGAATACTGGAGTGGGTTGCCATTTTCTTCTCCAGAGTATCTTCCTGACCCAGGAATTGAACTTGGGTCTCCTGCATTGCCAGCTGATTCTTTATCTCTGAGCTACCAGGAAAGGCTGAAACATATATAAACCATTGCAAAGTGGTATTTCAAATAAAACATTTTCCCAGTAGTGGGGGAAAAACCACTGAAATTCGATAGATAGGTATCCAGATTTAGGACACACTGATAGATTTGAAAAGATCTCCACAAATAGATTAAAATGTCCACAGAGACACTGACTGCATATATTCTGGTATTCTCCACATCTTCACCCAGTAAAGTGATGGGCAGATGACAACTCTCAATCAACACTTGTCTGAAATTAAATTCACCATGACCCATCAGTAAAATGATTTGTTAAAAGAATGAAGTTCATGCTATCATATCATAGATTGAGGAAATGTTCTACCCAATAGAGATATAGTGTATTGCCTTGGAACATGAGCTCAGTACTCAGACAACTGGGGTTTAAATCCTATCTTCACATCTTCGAGGTATATGACCTTAGAAGATTTATGTATTTTATGATTATAAAATGGGACTAAAACAGAATCCACCTTACAGGGAAATTATGCAGAATTAATGCATCATATATAAATATATTTAAATACTTTATATATTTGTATATACTTGATAAATAAAAATATTATTGGAATAGTGAATTCAAATTAAATATAAATAGCCCCACTCTAGTACTCTTGCCTGGAAAATCCCACGGATGGAGGAGCCTGGTGGGCTGCAGTCCATGGGGTCGCTAAGAGTCGGGCATGACTGAGCAATTTCACTTTCACTTAACATTTTAATATTAATATTTTAAATATTAGCATTTTCAACATGCTCATTCTCTAAAGGAACCTCCTAGGAAATCCTTTGGCACTAGGAAGACACCTTCTAATTTACTTAGCGACCAGAGATTTTAATATATTGATTTACTGACAGCAGGGAGTTTCCCTCAGTCATGGATCACTTAGGAGTCAGCAATGAGTAGGAAAAGCAAGGTCTAGGATCAGACCTCACCTGTGACACTGATTCTCTCTGGGATCTTGCTTTTCTGAGCCTCATGCCCTTGACCATAACAAAAAGATGATGTCTACCTTCCTTATTAAGAAAATTAACATGTGTCATCTACTGCAGAGTCTGGGCCACAAAGAAGAAGTTTAATGTTCTATTTATCTATCTCAAGAAAAGAGACATTGTGTTACCATATGAGATCCTTCCTCATCCTAGAAAATATAAAAAATCTAAGAACTTCTGAAAGAAAAGTTCTCATTCTCCATCTAAATGCAAAAATATTTCCATATCAATGACAGTCAATTCCAAATGCATGTCTCTCAATCACCTTTACTTTTCCCATCATATTCATCAAGTAAATGGGCTTGATTCAAGTGGGCTACAAAGCTAGCTAGGGAAGGAGCAGCCAAAACATTACAGAACAAGGTCCTGCGTGAAGATTTTTAAGGATAAGGCACATCTACTTCATAGCAATCACTTCCTTGGCCCATGAAGCTTTTTTTTTTTTTTTTTTTTAATTGACTACAGAATGTAGACATACTGTCAAAGGATTTAAATCAATTTAAATCAATTTAAATAGCTTTCTTGAACTACCATTACTCCAACAAGATTCATATCTGCAGCTGATTTGGAGACAATTGTGACTAAAATATCAGAGCTGCACTGTTATTGAAAAATTCCTCTCTGTAGATTGTTATTTTTCTGGCACTTAAAAGCCTAATACCAGAAAGGAATGAAATCCCATTTTGCATCTGCCTTTTTAAATGTAGGCTTTTAACTATTATAACTCGTAAGCTGCAATTCTCACATATCACCTTACTCCAAACAGAACATTGGGATTAATGGTCTGGTATTAAAAGCAGAAACAAAAATGCAATTGCTTTGGGAGGCACTTAAGTACAATGATACCTAGCAGAAGAAAAACACTTGATGCCCAGCGGAATAGCTGGCTTTGCATTAGTTATCAATGCAATAATGTTGGAAAGTAATAGATCATTCTTCCGTTTACTGGCATTCTGAAACTATGGATGTAATTCATGTGTTTAACCCTTGATAAATTGGGTTCATTTTTGTACCACTGAGAATCAATAAAAAAGACCAATATAGATTTCTCTCACTCTTCACCTTTGCTAACACTAAGCTTCCTGACAGCAGGGATTCCAGGTCATTAGCCTTCGTAAATTCCTTGGAGAAGGAAATGGCTACCCAATCCAGTATTCTTGCCTNGCATGACTGAGCAATTTCACTTTCACTTAACATTTTAATATTAATATTTTAAATATTAGCATTTTCAACATGCTCATTCTCTAAAGGAACCTCCTAGGAAATCCTTTGGCACTAGGAAGACACCTTCTAATTTACTTAGCGACCAGAGATTTTAATATATTGATTTACTGACAGCAGGGAGTTTCCCTCAGTCATGGATCACTTAGGAGTCAGCAATGAGTAGGAAAAGCAAGGTCTAGGATCAGACCTCACCTGTGACACTGATTCTCTCTGGGATCTTGCTTTTCTGAGCCTCATGCCCTTGACCATAACAAAAAGATGATGTCTACCTTCCTTATTAAGAAAATTAACATGTGTCATCTACTGCAGAGTCTGGGCCACAAAGAAGAAGTTTAATGTTCTATTTATCTATCTCAAGAAAAGAGACATTGTGTTACCATATGAGATCCTTCCTCATCCTAGAAAATATAAAAAATCTAAGAACTTCTGAAAGAAAAGTTCTCATTCTCCATCTAAATGCAAAAATATTTCCATATCAATGACAGTCAATTCCAAATGCATGTCTCTCAATCACCTTTACTTTTCCCATCATATTCATCAAGTAAATGGGCTTGATTCAAGTGGGCTACAAAGCTAGCTAGGGAAGGAGCAGCCAAAACATTACAGAACAAGGTCCTGCGTGAAGATTTTTAAGGATAAGGCACATCTACTTCATAGCAATCACTTCCTTGGCCCATGAAGCTTTTTTTTTTTTTTTTTTTTAATTGACTACAGAATGTAGACATACTGTCAAAGGATTTAAATCAATTTAAATCAATTTAAATAGCTTTCTTGAACTACCATTACTCCAACAAGATTCATATCTGCAGCTGATTTGGAGACAATTGTGACTAAAATATCAGAGCTGCACTGTTATTGAAAAATTCCTCTCTGTAGATTGTTATTTTTCTGGCACTTAAAAGCCTAATACCAGAAAGGAATGAAATCCCATTTTGCATCTGCCTTTTTAAATGTAGGCTTTTAACTATTATAACTCGTAAGCTGCAATTCTCACATATCACCTTACTCCAAACAGAACATTGGGATTAATGGTCTGGTATTAAAAGCAGAAACAAAAATGCAATTGCTTTGGGAGGCACTTAAGTACAATGATACCTAGCAGAAGAAAAACACTTGATGCCCAGCGGAATAGCTGGCTTTGCATTAGTTATCAATGCAATAATGTTGGAAAGTAATAGATCATTCTTCCGTTTACTGGCATTCTGAAACTATGGATGTAATTCATGTGTTTAACCCTTGATAAATTGGGTTCATTTTTGTACCACTGAGAATCAATAAAAAAGACCAATATAGATTTCTCTCACTCTTCACCTTTGCTAACACTAAGCTTCCTGACAGCAGGGATTCCAGGTCATTAGCCTTCGTAAATTCCTTGGAGAAGGAAATGGCTACCCAATCCAGTATTCTTGCCTAGAGAATCGCATGGACAGAGGAGCCTGGCAGGCTATAGTCCATGTGGTCACAGAGAGTTGGACACGACTAAGCATACACACAGACACACAGTGCCTTAATAAAAGTCATAACATTCATTCCATTTCAGGTCCTCAGTGTCTGTCCAATACTGTCCAGGCCCTGGGGACACACACGCACAAATGACTCTTTCTCTCAAATGCTAGAAGGAAGAGGAGATGTAATCAATTAATAGGAAACAAAGATGTCTTAAAATATAAGTAATAGAAATTTGACATCCTCTTCTAGACCAGTTGGAAAACAAGTAGAGACTTCCTTCCTTCCCTAGAAATTTCCATAAAAGGGAAAAGGTTAGTGTGCTTCAAAACAAGTTTACCAAGTAAAATCAAAACATTGTGAAACACTTTCAGAATAAGATGACTTGGCCTCTGGACATATGTCTGTGGAAGGAGGGATACTGAAGACCAAGAGGATTCGGGAATAAAAAGTAGAATACAATTTGAGAGGACTAACAGGGCACTGGAGATTGCTAGAAATAGTTTTCTAGTCATGACCTTTTCTCTCTAGTAGGTAATCTGCATAATAGCTGTCATGGAAGAGAGAGGTAACAATTCTAGTCCAGTCCCTGCCATAGGCAACAAGCTCATATCAGCATGGAAGCTGAATGGCGGTGGATAGATGCTCACATCATGAACTGCAGACACGCTGATCTGCCCCAGAGCATTCTTCTCCCTGCTTCCTGTTCCTTCCATCTACTAGCAGAGGACCAATTAAATATAAAGAAGAGTGGAGGACCCCAGAAAAGGGTACTTTTTGAGACTGAGGTGTTAGGAGATTCCCTGGGGTCAGGAGATGCTTATGAGCAAGATGCGGGAGATTTAAAAAGGAAAAACTAAGCTATAATATGAACTAATATACTGGAAGATTAAATTGAGAAACTATCTCAGAAGACATCAAGACAGGTAGATCAGGAATTTCACTACTAGAATGGGTGATCCAGGATCTCTGAGAATATGCTCCACAGAGAAATAAGCATAACTGGCAAGTATTGTATATCTATCTATCTGAAAGATATATGTGAAGCATATAGAATAGAATAGGCCTATTCTATTTACTGACTGATGGCTCAGTAAAGAGTCTGCCTGCAATGTGGGAGATTCGGGTTCAATCCCTGGGTTTTGCCTGGAGAATTCCATGGACAGAGGAGCTTGATGGGCTACAGTCCATGGGGTCACAAAAGAATCAGACTTGACTGAGTGACTAATACTTTCAGTTCACTTTCATAGACTATAAATGTATTATGCTATAATATGGGGCTTCCCAGGTGATGCTAGTGGTCAAGAATCCACCTGCCAATGCAAGAGACATAAGAGATACTGGTGTGATCCCTGGGTGGGGAAGATCTCCTAGAGAAGGGCATGGGAACCTACACCAGTATTATTGCCCAGAGAATCCCATGGTGAGAGGAACCTGGTGGCCTATAGTCCATAGGATCTCAAAGAGTCGAACATGACTGAAGTGACTTGGAACAGCACAGTACATGAGACAATATATGAGAAGTCTGTCCTAACTGCACACATTAAATGAGGACGCATTCATTTAAGAAAATCTGCCAAATCTCAGTAAGAACAGCCAGAGTGTGGCACTTGAATCATAACACTTTCCTTTTCTAACTGCAGCCCAGCCTCCTCAGCTCAGTATGCAGGAAGCTTTCTTCTGGTGAGGTGTGGTCGAGAAGATAGGGTTGCTTATCCTCTCAGCTCAGAGTCAAATGTATCTTACTAGGAGGGAAAGGCCCTGAGCATGTCCCACCACTCCTAGCTCCAAGTTTCAGAGGCTAATTTCTGACAAATGTGGCTTCCTCCATTCAGCTTCTACTTGTGAGGTGGAGGCTGTATGCTTGGGGTGGCAAGGCAAGAATACTGGGCCCTACTTGCCCTTACGCCCTCTTGCTTGTAGGACAGGGGTTCCCACCCTGGGAGAGGAAAGCTGAAGAAATCAGAGGCTAGTATCCCTATTCAGCCCCCTACTGGTAAAGCAGGGTGCCAAGAGAAGCAAGCCACCATCCCCTACCCCTCATCTGCAGAGCTGTGGGTCAGAGTTTTCCAAAGCAAGATGATATAAAATGAGCTCTATGGAAGAAAACAAAACAAAACAAAACAAGGAGATCCATACCGAGACATAGTATAGTAAAAAGGCTAAAAGTCAAGAACAAGATGAAAAATTTGAAAGCAGCAAGAGGAAAAGGATTCCTTATAAACAAGAAAACCTCAGTGAGTTTAACAGCTGACTTATCATTACAAATAACACAGGCCAGAATGCAGTGGGTGATGTAGTCAAGTATTTAAAGAAAAGAATTGTCAATCAAAGATCTTCTATCCAGCAAGAAAAAAAAAAACTTTTAAAAATGAAAGTAAATAAAGATATTCTCAGATATACAAAAACTAAAATTTATTACTAGCAGAACCATTTCAGAAGAAATACTGAAAGGAAGTTCCTCAGGTTAAAAACAAATCAGATGGAAGTTCAAGTCCAGATGAAAAACATGGAGCACCAGTAAAGCTTGCTGCTTGTTGTTGAGTTGCTAAGTCATGTCTGATTCATGGTAACCTCATGGACTGCAGCATGCCAAGGCTTCGCTGTTGTCCACCATCTCTCAAAGTCTGCTCAGGTTCATGTCCATTGAGTCAGTGATGCTACATAATTGTTAAAAAAAAAAAGTGTACATACATATTTACTTTTTGTTCTCTTAACTAATTTAAAAGAGCCTTTTAGAACTATATATCAGTCAGTTCAGTTCAGTTGCTCAGTTGTGTCTGACTTGTTGCTACCCCATGGACTTCAGCACACCAGGCTTCCCTGTCCATCACCAACTCCCAGAGTTTACTTAAATTCATGTCCATCGCATTGGTGATGCCATCCAACCATCTCGTCCTCTGTCGTCCCCTTCTCCCCCTGCCCCCAATCCCTCCCAGCATCAGGGTCTTTTCCAATGAGTCAGTTTTTCCCATCAGGTGGCCAAAGTATTGGAGTTTCAGCTTTAGCATCAGTCCTTCCAATAAATATCCAGGACTGATTTCCTTTAGGATGGACTGGTTGGATCTCCTTGCAGTCCAAGGGACTCTCAAGAGTCTTCTCCAACACTACAGTTCAAAAGTATCAATTCTTCAGTGCTCAGATTTCTTTATAGTCTAACTCTGACATCCCATACATGACTACTGGAAAAACCATAGCCTTGACTAGATGGAACTTTGTTGGCAAAGTAATGTCTTTGCTTTTTAATATGCTGTCTTAGCAGCAGCAGCGGCAGCAGCAGCATATTTTCTTCCAAGGAGCAAGCGTCTTTTAATTTCAGGGCTGCAGTCACTATTTGCAGTGATTTTTGAGCCTCCCCCCCAAAATAAGTCTCTCACTGTTTCCATTGTTTCCCCATCTATTTGCCATGAGGTGATGGGACCAGATGCCATAATCTCAGTTTTTTGAATGTTGAGTTTTAAGCCAGTTTTTTTCACTCTCCTCTTTCACTTTCATCAAGAAGCTCTTTATTACTTCTTTGCTTTCTGCCATAAGGGTGGTGTCATCTGCATATCTGAAGTTATTGATATTTCACCTGGCCATCTTGATTCCAGCTTATGCTTCATCCAGCCCTGCATTTTGCATGATGTACTCTGCATATAAGTTAAATAAGCAGGGTGACAATATACTGCCTTGACATACTTCTTTCATGATATGGAACCAGTCTGTGGTTCCATGTCCAGTTCTAACTGTTGCTTCTTGACTTGCATATAGATTTCTCAGGAGGCTGGTCAGGTGGTCTGGTATTCCCATCTCTTTAAGAATTTTCCAGATTGTTGTGACCCACTCAGAAAAAAGTTTTGGCATAGTTAATTAAGCAAAAGTAGATGTTTTTCTGGAACTCTCTTGTTTTTCTGATGATCCAACAGATGTTGGAAATTTGATCTCTGGCTCCTCTGCCTTTTTAAAATCCAGCTTGAACATCTGGAAGTTCACAGTTCACATACTGTTGAAGCCTGGCTTGGAGAATTTTGAGCATTATTTCACTAGCATGTGAGATGAGTGCAATTGTGCGGTAGTTTGAGCATTCTTTGGCATTGCCTTTCTTTGGGATTGGAATGAACACTGGCCTTTCCAAGTCTTGTGGCCACTGCTGAGTTTTCCAAATTTGCTGGCATACTAAGTGCAGCACTTTTACAGCATTATCTTTTAGGATTTGAAATAGCTCAACTGGAATTCCATCACTTCCACTAGTTTTGTTCATGGTGATGCTTCCTAAGGTCCACTTGACTTCATATTCCAGGATGTCTGGTTCTAGGTAAGTGATCACACCATTGTGATTACCTGGGTCGTGAAGATCTTTTTTGTACAGTTCTTCTATATTCTTGCCACCTCTTCTTAAAATCTTCAGCTTCTGTTAGGTCCATACCATTTCTGTCCTTTATTGCGCCCATCTTTGCATGAAATGTTCCCTTGGTATCTCTAGTTTTCTTGAAGAGATCTCTAGTCTTTCCCAATCTGTTGTTTTCCTCAATTTCTTTGCATTGATTACTGAAGAAGGCTTTATTTATTTATTTAATTTTTATTTTTTTAGTTTGTTTTGCTTTACAATACTGTACTCATTTTGCCATACATTGACATAAATCAGCCATAAGTGTACCTGAGTTCCCAATCCGGACCCCCTCCCTTCCCCCTCCCTCCCCACACCATCCCTCCAGATCATCCCCACTCTTTCTTATCTCTCCTTGCTATTCTTTGGAACTCTGTATTCAGTTGGGTATATCTTTCCTTTTCTCCTTTGCCTTTCACTTTTCTTTCTTGCTCAGTTATGTGTAAGACCTCCTCAGACAATCATTTTGCCTTTTTTGCATTTCTTTTTCTTTGGGAGGGTCTTGATCTCTGCCTCCTGTACAATGTCAGAAACCTCTGTCCATAGTTCATCAAGCACTCTGTCTATCAGATGTAATCTCTTGAATCTATTTGCCACTTTCACTGTATAACCATAAGGGATTTGATTTAGGTCATACCTGAATGATCTTATGGTTTTCCCTACTTTCTTCAATTTCAGTCTGAATTTGGCAATAAGGAGTTCATGATCTGAGCCATAGTCAGCTCCTGGTCTTGTTTTTGCTGACTATATAGAGCCTCTCCATCTTTGGCTGCAAATAATATATTCAATCTGATTTCGGTGTTGACCATCTGGTGATGCCCATGTGTAGAGTCTTCTCTTGTGTTTTTGAAAGAGAGTGTTTGCTATGACCAGTGCGTTTTCTTGGCAATACTCTGTTAGCCTTTGCGCTGCTTCATTCTGTACTCCAAGGCCAAATTTGCCTGTTACTCCAGGCATCTCTTGACTTCCTACTTTTGCATTTATAGTCCCATGTAATGAAAAGGACATCTTTTGGGGGTGTTAGTTCTAGAGCTCATTACCAATGCTTCCGTGCTCTGTTAATCAGTAAAAATGGTAGCAAGCATTCTTGTCATATTCTTGCCCTTAAAGGGAATATGTCCAGACTGTATGAACAGACACAAGTAAAGCAGCTGAAAGTTTAACACCTATTATTATTAAAAAATTAAAGTAAAAAAAAAATCTTAGAAAACCAGAAATAGAAGGTAAAGTTTTTCAAGCTTGATAAAGGTCTACAGGAAATAAATGAAGAAACTCTGGAGATATTCCGTTTAAGAGCAGGAATATGACAAGAATGCTTGCTGCCATTTTTACTGATAAACAGAGCACTGAATTAATGAGCTCTTTCTCTCTCTCCCCCTGTATCGCTGTATAGGTACATATAATGTATATATGTGACTTGCAAGGTGTGGTAAACATAGAGATGGGCTGCTCAGACTCCCCTTTATGAAAGGACCTGCACCCAGCTGCATGGGATGCAGTTGGCTTATGGCCCCCTGTCCTCTACTCTTCAGGGTGCAGTTCTTTGGCAGAGAAATTTCTCCCCTAGTGTTGTATCCTTCTGAGAGCTCCTGTTAACTGGTCATTCAACAAAGCAGTGTATAAAGGCCTGGCTATTTTGACCCAATATAACAGAATGTGGGGGACAATTCTCGTCAGCACTCATTTCATAACTCCCACTGAGATGGCTGAGGCTCTGTCTGGTCTGCATAGCAGCTCAACTTCTCTCTCCTCTCTCTTCTGATTCTTCTTCTTTCTATTCATTGGTATTGATTCTCCAGTACACATCTTGGACACTCACCCTTATCTCCCACAAGAGGATCCAGTAGGGGACAGAAGGGAATAAAGATGACCGTTGACATGAAGACATAATAGAATGAATAAGAGAGTTCAGAAATATTGCTGATGAAAGGATCTGTAATTTTTTAAAATCAGTTTTTTGGGGTATGCTAGATGAGCAACTTACAGGTCAAATTTCTCACAGTAACAACTAAGAAGACTAGTTCTTCTAGGTTAATTCCTCTTCTAATTCTTCACAATGGGAAACATGTTTGAAAGAAGTGGAGAGCTGAAATGATCGTCAGGACTTGAGGAAATAGGGAAAGCCAACTTTCCCTTTGGTGCATTTGCTAATTTTTATTAACAACAGTGAGGCTAAGAAGCAAAGCATAAGGTAACCATTAAGAGTTAGCAAATCTCAACAGAAAGTTTAGCATTCCCACTTTTAGGAAGAAAGAAAAGAGCAGCTTTGAAGAAAGCAAATATGAAAATCTAGTACAAAGGCATAGTTAAAGAAACTGTGTTGCTAACCCAAGAACCGACCAATATGAAATAAAATAGAAAACCTAGGATTAGAGCCACATATGAATAAGCGGCATCAGACACTATCAGGACAAAGAATGGATGTTTGAAGAAATGATATTGGAAAAATAGGCCCACTGTTTTGAAAACCATGAAAACATAATTCTACCTCCATCTTGATCCTGAACTCCAATTGAATTAGAGGCCCAAATGATTAATTACAAAGCCAATAAGAAAGACATAGAAAATATTTGTCATCTTGGGATAATGAGAGAATTCTTTAGTAACACTTAAAATGAAAAATACTTGCAAGAACAAAAATTGATGAACTTGCCTGCATTCATGTTACACAATTCTTGTCACTGAGCTATTCCATAGACAAAGTTACCAGCTTTGTGACAAGATTTAAAGGTGACATTTTTACCATTTAAACAGGCAAAGGATAGATATCTATAATATAAAAGAATACTTGGAGTAAGTAAACAACAGGAAAGTAATGAAATTTTAGGCAAAATGTACAAATAATTCAAAGAAAAGGATTAAATAGCTAATATATAATAATGAAGAAAACATTGATTATAAGAGTGATAGCTAATACTATATTCCTAAGAATTATGTTTTATATATATTGATTTTTAAAATACTAATGACAATACTTTAAAGTACGTATTATCTTAAATATATAAATGAGTATACACCTTCATAAATGTCCTCAGAAATACAAATTAAACTAATCAGATACCACGTTACAAGGATCATGTTAAAAAATTAAGAAAGATAAAAAATAGCAAGTGTTATTGATGATACAATTAAATAGAAATACTCATGAACTGCTGTGGAAATTATGATGGAGGAGTCAATTCTGGAGGAAATAATAGGTCAGTGCTCACTTAAAGTAAGTATGTAAATATCCTATGAGTTAGTGTCACAACCCCTCCATTTATATCACAGGTTGATAGTGAGACATAAACAATGGTGTCCATTTAAGAATTAAGGTAAAAATTAAGGTAAGGAAAAAGTAAGTGGTCTTCACTATAAAATGGAATAAGAAAATCTAATATGCTTATGTGGTAGGATATCATATAAAGAAATATATATATGTGTGTATACATAAGCATATATATATACACACATACATATACCATCGTGGGTCAAAGTTGAAACAGAATGAAATCGGCACACATATATCACCAATTTTAAGTTTACTTGTATATCTAAGTAAATCTGTAAAGGTGGATTTGGTGATTACGTATTTAAAACACTGGAGTGAGTACCTAAGTAGAAGGAGAATGAGAAAAGTGGTAGGAAATGAAGGGGTGCCTCATTTAAGGGAGTAAAAATATTGCCAATATTTTGAGAGTGTAACCCAGTTTTATAAACTAAGTGGAAGGAGGGAGGGAGGGAGGAAGGAAGAGGGGTAGGGAAGGAGGGAGAAATGGAAGGGAAGAAACCCGATTATAAACTAAATTAAGCTGTTAGGAGATTCCTTCTCTCATATACCTAGAAGACTTAATCCAGTGGCTCTGTCTGCTTTTCTGCAGGAGACTCCTGGGAGACTGCTGTCCTACCATATGTATTTTTTTTAATTATAATACACTGTAGTTGACTTACAACGTTGTGTTAGTTTCAGGTGTACAGCAAAGTGATTCAGTTATACAGGTACGTATACTCAGTTTTTTCAGATTCTTTTCTCATATAGGATATCACAGAATATTGAGTAGAGTTCCCTCTGCTATACAGTAGGTTCTTGTTGGTTATCTCTCTTATATACAGTAGTGTGCATATTTCAATCCCAAGCTCCTAATTATCCCCTTCCCTCATGTTTCTTCTTTGGAAACCATAAGTTTGTTTTTGATATCTGTAAGTATGTTTCTGTTTTGCAAATAAATTCATTTGTTAAATATTAGATTCCAAATATGAGTGATATCAAATGATATTTGTCTTTGTTCTTGACTTCACTTGGTATAGTAATCTCTGGGTTCATCCATGTTGCTGTAAATAACATTATTTTATTCTTTTTATGACTGAGGACTATTCCATAATATATATATATATGCATACCACATCTTCTTTATCCATTTCTCTGTCATGGACACTAGGTTGCTTTCATGTTCTGGCTACTGTAAATAGTGCTGGAATGAATGTTGGAGTGCATGTATCTTTTCTAATTACGGTTTTCTCTGGAAGTATGCCCTAGAGTGGGATTGATGGACCATATGGCAGTTCTATTATATATTATTATATGTTAATATTTTAAGGACACTCCATACTGTTTTCCATAGTGGTTGTACCAATTTACATTCCCAGCAACAGTGTAGGAGGGTTTCCTTTTTCCACACTCTCTCTGGCATTTATTGTTCACAGACTTATTGATGATGGCCATTCTGATCAGTCCGAGGTAATATGCCATTGTATTGGTTGGTCAAAAAATTATTTTGGCTTTTCCCATAGCATCTTACAAAAAACCCAACAAACTTTTTGGCTAACCCAATAGCTTTAATTTCTCTGATAATTAGCGATGTTGAGCATATTTTCATATGCCTATTGGCTATTTGCATGTCTTTTTTGGAGGAATGTCTGTTGAGATTATCTGTTCATTTTTTGGATTGGATTGTTTGTTTGTTTGTTTTGAGTTGAGTTATATGAGCTGTTCATATATATTGGCAATTAATCTCTTGTTATTGGCTTCATTTGTAAATGTTTTCTCTGTGGATTGTTTTTTCAATGTGTTTGTGGTTTTCTTTGCTGTATAGGAGCTTTTAAGTTTAATTAGGTCCCATTTACTTATTTTTGTTTTTATTTTCATTACTCTAGGAAGTAAATCCTAAAAGATATTGCTGTGATTTGAGTCAAAGAGTGTTCTGCCTATTTTTCCTTATGTTTTACAGTGTCCAGCCTTACCTTTATGTTTGGGATTCATCTGGAGTTTATTTTTGTGTATAGTGTTGGCAAACATTCTAATTTCATTTTTTTTTACATTTAGCTGTCCATTTTCCCCAGCACCACTTATTAAAGAGGCTGTCTTTTCTCCATTGTATATTCTTGCCTCCTTCATCATATTGTAACTGACCATAGGTGCATAAGTTTAATTCTGGGCTTTCTATTCTGTTCCATTGACATATATTTTTGGTTTTGTACCAGTACCATACTATTTGATGGCTGAAACTTTGTAGTATAGTCTGAAGTCAGGGAGTCTGATTCTTCCAGCTTAGTTTGTCTTTCTCAACATTGCTTTGGCTTCTTGGGGTCTTTTATGTTTTCATGTAAATTATAAATTTTTTTGCTCTAATTCTGTAAAAAATACCATTGGTAATTTGACAGGGATTGCATTGGATTTGTAGATTGCTTTAGGTAGTATAGTCATTTTGACAATATTGATTCTTCCAATCCAAGAACATGATATATCTTTCCCTCTGTTTGTGTCATCTTGAATTTTTTTCATCAGTGTCTTATAGTTTGCAGAGTGCATGTCTTTTGTCTCCTCACATAGCTTTATTTCTATGTATTTTATTCTTTTGGATGTAGTGTTGAGGAACATTCCCAAGCTCATTTTATGAGGTCACCATCACCCTGATATCAAAATCAGAAAATGAACACAAAAGAAGAAAATTACAAGCTGCTGTCATTGATGAACATAAACACAAAAATACTCAACAAAATACTGGCAAACTGAATCCAGCAATACATGAAAAGGATCACACACCATGACTTATCCCATGGACACAAGGCTTCTTTAATATCCACAAATCAATCAGTGTGGTATACCATATTAACAAACTGAAAAATAAAAACCATAAGATCATTTCAATAGACACAGAAAAAGCCTTTGACAAAATTCAACACCCATTTATGATAAAAGTTTTCTAGAAAGTGGGCATAGGAGGAACTTACCTCAACATAATAAAGACCATATATGACCAACTTACATCTAATATCATTCTCGATAGTGAAAAGCTGAAAGCATTCCCTCTAAGATTGGGAGTAAAGCAAGGATGTCCACTGTAGCCACTTTTATACCATGTAGGTTTGGAAGTCCTAGGCACAGTGATCAGAGAAAAAAAAGAAATAAAAGGAATCCAAATTGGGAAAGAAGAATTAAAACTGTCACTGTAGATGACTTATTGCTATACATAGAAAATCATAAAAATGCCACCAGAAAATGACTCAGTTTGGTTCAGTTCAGTTCAGTCACTCAGTTGTGTCCGACTCTCTGCCATCCTATGAATCGCAGCACGCCAGGCCGCCCTGTCCATCACCAACTCCCGGAGTTCACTCAGACTCACGTCCATCGAGTCGGTGATGCCATCCAGCTATCTCATCCTCTATCGTCACCTTCTCTTCCTGCCCCCAATCCCTCCCAGCATCAGAGTTTTTTCCAATGAGTCAACTCTTCGCATGAGGTAGCCAAAGTACTGGAGCTTCAGCTTTAGCATCATTCCTTCCAAAGAAATCCCAGGGCTGATCTCCTTCAGAATGGACTCGTTGGATCTCCTTGCAGTCCAAGGGACTCTCAAGAGTCTTCTCCAACACCACAGTTCAAAAGCATCAATTCTTCAGTGTTCATCCTTCTTCACAGTCCAGCTCTCACATCCATACATGACTACTGGAAAAACCATAGCCTTGACTAGATGGATCTTTGTTGGCAAAGTAATGTCTCTGCTTTTGAATATGCTATCTAGGTTGGCCATAACTTTCCTTGCAAGGAGTAAGCATCTTTTAATTTCATGGCTGCAGTCACCATCTGCAGTGATTTTGGAGCCCCCAAAACTAAAGTCTGACACTGTTTCCACTGTTTCCCCATCTATCTCCCATGAAGTGATGGGACCAGATGCCATGATCTTAGTTTTCTGAATGTTGAGCTTTAAGCCAGCTTTTTCACTCTCCTCTTTCACTTTCATCAAGAGGTTTTTTAGCTCCTCCTCACTTTCTGCTGTAAGGGTGGTGTTATCTGTGTATTTGAGGCTATTGATATTTCTCCTGGCAATCTTGATTCCAGCTTGTGCTTCTTCCAGCCCAGTGTATCTCATGATGTACTCTGCTAGAGCTTATCAGTGAAGTTGATAAAGTTGCAGGATACAAAATTAATACACAGAATCTGTCACATTCCTATACACTAACCACCAAAGGTCAGGAATAGAAATTAATGAAACAATCCATTTACCATCACATCAGAAAGAATAAAATACCCTGTGTACTATATGTATCCTCAGGTTGGTAAACAAGATGAGTGTAGCAGCTCCAGACCCACCTGTACCTAAGAAACTCAGAGAAGAGAGAGAGAGATGATAGTCTTTAAACTCTTAAAAAAAAAAAAAAAANGGCTGATCTCCTTCAGAATGGACTGGTTGGATCTCCTTGCAGTCCAAGGGACTCTCAAGAGTCTTCTCCAACACCACAGTTCAAAAGCATCAATTCTTCAGTGTTCATCCTTCTTCACAGTCCAGCTCTCACATCCATACATGACTACTGGAAAAACCATAGCCTTGACTAGATGGATCTTTGTTGGCAAAGTAATGTCTCTGCTTTTGAATATGCTATCTAGGTTGGCCATAACTTTCCTTGCAAGGAGTAAGCATCTTTTAATTTCATGGCTGCAGTCACCATCTGCAGTGATTTTGGAGCCCCCAAAACTAAAGTCTGACACTGTTTCCACTGTTTCCCCATCTATCTCCCATGAAGTGATGGGACCAGATGCCATGATCTTAGTTTTCTGAATGTTGAGCTTTAAGCCAGCTTTTTCACTCTCCTCTTTCACTTTCATCAAGAGGTTTTTTAGCTCCTCCTCACTTTCTGCTGTAAGGGTGGTGTTATCTGTGTATTTGAGGCTATTGATATTTCTCCTGGCAATCTTGATTCCAGCTTGTGCTTCTTCCAGCCCAGTGTATCTCATGATGTACTCTGCTAGAGCTTATCAGTGAAGTTGATAAAGTTGCAGGATACAAAATTAATACACAGAATCTGTCACATTCCTATACACTAACCACCAAAGGTCAGGAATAGAAATTAATGAAACAATCCATTTACCATCACATCAGAAAGAATAAAATACCCTGTGTACTATATGTATCCTCAGGTTGGTAAACAAGATGAGTGTAGCAGCTCCAGACCCACCTGTACCTAAGAAACTCAGAGAAGAGAGAGAGAGATGATAGTCTTTAAACTCTTAAAAAAAAAAAAAAAGTTCCCAGAAAAACCACAGTAGACCTCAACTCCAGTCTCAGATTTGGTCACATGTTCTTTCCTGAAATAATCACTGGCAAGGTGGTAGGATTATCTTAGAAATAGTCCCACCAATGGAGTTAGAAGGAAGATTGGCTTCCCCTCTGACAGTAGTTTGAACAAGAGCAGTTTTGTTCCCTGGGGAACACTTGCCAAGGTCTGGTGACTTGTTTTTTTTTTGTTGTTGTTTTTGTTTTTACCTGTCACAACAATGGGTCAATTGCTACATCTGCATCCACTGAGTTACTGTAAAACATGTTATGTCCACATGAGAGGCCCAGCAATGAGTTTTCCAGCTCAGAACGTGATGACACCACCCTTATGGCAGAGAGTGAAGAGGAACTAAAAAGCCTCTTGATGAAAGTGAAAGAGGAGAGTGAAAAAGTTGGCTTACAGCTCTACATTCAGAAAACCAAGATCATGGCATCTGGTCCCATCACTTCATGGGAAATAGATGGGGAAACAGTGGAAACAATGTCTGACTTTATTTTTGGGGGGCTCCAAAATCACTGTAGATGGTGATTGCGGCCATGAAATTAAAAGATGCTTACTCCTTGGAAGGAGAGTTATGACCAACCTAGACAGCATATTCAAAAGCAGAGACATTACTTTGCCAACAAAGTTCTGTCTAGTCAAGGCTATGGTTTTTCCAGTGGTCACATATGGATGTGAGAGTTGGACTATGAAGAATGCTGAGCACCGAAGAATTGATGCTTTTGAACTGTGGTGCTGGAGAAGACTCTTGAGAGTCCCTTTGACTGCAAGGAGATCCAACTAGTCCATTCTAAAGGAGATCGGTCCTGGGTGTTCATTGGAAGGACTGATGCTGAAGCTGAAACTCCAATACTTTGGCCACCTGATGTGCAGAGTTGACTCACTGGAAAAGACCCTGATGCTGGGAGGGATTGGGGGCAGGAGGAGAAGGGGACAACAGAGGATGAGATGGCTGGATGGCATCGCCAACTTGATGGACATGAGTTTGAGTAAACTCTGGAAATTGGTGATGGACAGGGAGGCCTGGCGTGCTGCAATTCATGGGCTTGTAAAGAGTTGGACACAACTGAGCAACTCAACTGAACTGAACTAATGGCATATGAACTCTCTGTGGAAGTGATGAATTTCTGAGGAATATAGATAGGACCTCTAGATGTGAGAAGGAAGAGGGAAACATATAAATCATTGTTACCAAGTAGAATGTTGCTGCTGCTACTACTACTAAGTTACTTCAGTCGTGTCCGACTCTGTGCGACCCCATGGACGGCAGACCACCAGGCTTCCCCATCCTTGGGGTTCTCCAGGCAAGAACACTGGAGTGGGTTGCCAGTTCCTTCTCCAATGCATGAAAGTGAAAAGTGAAAGTGAAGTCGCTCAGTCATGTCTGACTCTTTGTGACCCCATGGACTGCAGCCTACCAGGCTCCTCCATTCATGGGATTTGCCAGGCAAGAGTACTGGAGTGGGTTGCCATTGCCTTCTCTGAAGTAGAATGTTATGGAATGCCAAATAGAAAGGGAAAGAATTTGTGGGACAGTAAGGTGTTACTCTATCTGGTAGAGGATTTGAATGGATGAATGTTTTCATGAATGGCTTAGGAAAGCTATTTGGGGCAATAGACATTGGTTTGATCCCAACCTTGCAATTTACTCACTATGTAAACTTGGTGAATTATTTAATCCCTCTGTAAGTTTGGTAAATACAGTGCCAATGTATAGAGATTTATTGCATTTCTCCCTGTGCAAATAAACATCTCAAGTATTAAATTTAATAAAAATATAATTTATAATAGCATTCAAAAAATACCTATAATCAAATCTAAAGAAGTATTTTAAGATTTTCATCTAGAAAGTTAAAAATTACTGAGAGGAAATTTTAAAAACCTACATAGTAGAAGAATACACTAATTTCATGTTATACTTTTCCCTCTTAGATCTATAATTTTTTTTTTTTAGGTCTATAGTTTTAATTCTTGATTTCTTCTGGGATTGGTCATCTGAAAGTAAGAATAACAATATCTATTAATATCTCATGGTAGTGATATTAAGTTTAAGAGAGATAATCATATAAATAGATCACCATAACATTAATATTCAACACATGCTAGACATTATCGTTACCAGTTCCATGAGACACTGGTACTTACAATGATTCTTGAAGGCGGGAGAAATTTTCCAAGAATAAAATGCAGAGTTAGGCAGCATAAAAACATTCCAGATCATAGGCAATCCTGAGCAAAATCTTGAGCCATGAAGCAATATTCATAAAGGGAATTTTGGTGGATTGGGGCCAAGGTTACACACAGGGTAAAAGTGTCAAACGGGACGCAAGGGGTTATTAGAGGCCAGATTAGCCGTTTTCTCACACTCTTACCATAACTTTCTATTTTCTTTATTCTAGTTGTAAATCAAATGGCCGCCTTTTCTTTTCAAAATGTAATTCTAAGTCATCGCCAGTATCATTGAGTGTTTAGGACTGACAGAAGATACATTTAGTTTAATTTGAGGCTGACATGATGGTTGTAAGGAAAACCACAGATTTCTTTAAAAACGTCATGCCTCATCCTTCACAACCAGTGATGGAAGATGTTCCTTGTTGTATCAGAAGTCCTTTGCAAGAGATCCTGCAGGAAGTCAAATCTTGGGATGATTTATGGCTTGCAAGCCAGTTGCCTCCTTCCCACACAGAGATTCTCCAAGACATGCAGAGATGCTGTCTGGTCCCGCTGGAAAGAAGGGTCCTATGAGACTGCATTCAGCTCAGTGACCTATTTAGCTTGAAAAGACCTGAGAAGGATGTAGATTTTTGAAAGAAATACAAGGTCACTTACACTAATATGCCTTTTAAAGGATTTAAACAGGGGAGAACTAAATTGCTAGATAAAGATTAATGCGTTTCATTTTTCTTCAAAATTCTGCCTTGCAAGGAGAAACAAAATGAGGAAAAAGGCAGCAGAATGGACATTAGCCTGTATTTTCTTCTCAGATAGTAGAGAATACAAATTTCAGAGCTGAAGGCAAAGACATTCATCCTGTCAGCTCTGTGGGGGAAGACAGAAAAAAAAAAGCAGTATGCTCTATACTTCATTTCTATTCTAACCATCAAATCTCCCACAGTTTCCCCTTAAAATATAAAAATGAAAACAAATTGCATTCAAATGCTCAGGGAAAGATAAGAAAGATGTGGTTTGTTTTGTGTTATTTCTTTATAGTTCAAATATGTCTGTGCCCCCCCCCTTTTTTTTTTAAAGAATGACAAGTTCTCCTACTCGAGATGCAGTGAGTCTGTGTTCCCCAGGGGAGTCCGAAACCAGCAAGATTCTGTGCTGTATTTGGAGGCTGTGATGAGGTCAGACAGGGCCAGGGGCCTGTCAGTGTTCTTGTACAGACGACAGAGGGGATGGGACACACAGCTGATGGGCAGTGGGCTCCACAGCGGCACTCACTTGCACGATGGAATGGCAGACCTCCTCTAGGGCTCTCCTTGAAGCTGCCCCCCAGGATCTGCACAGTTCTGCTCTACTGTCACCATTTTCTAGAAACATCCATTGCCACCTAACAGAAGAGACTGTCAAGAGTTGAAAATTTTGTCTCCTTTGAATAATTTATTCTCTTTCCCTGTAACCTTCCCAGTACCTGACTGGCACTCAGGGGCTATCCCAGAGCATCTCTTTGGAGGAAGTTCACACAGTGTGTGTTCAATTGGGATCCTGGGCTGCTACTGCTAGCAGAGATTAGTATCCAGAATACATACCTACCATATTCTCCCAGGGATAGAATGTGAGTATTCACAAGGAAATGTGTTTCCAAAGTACTAATAATTGCTATACCATCTTTATTATTATTTTCCAAAAGCTATGCACCACTTAGCTGTTTCTAGTCATCCATTCATCAATCAATCAACCTTTGTTTCTCTTTCCTTCTCCTTCTTTTATTCTCCCTTCCTCCCTCTCTGTCTTTCCCTCCTGCCTTCTTTTTCCATTCCTTCCTCCACTTCTTTCTTTCTTTTTTTCTTCCCTTCTTTTCATAAGTGAAAATTTTTAAAAAAGAAATGTTATCTTTGGATTACCAGGCAATAAAAATTAAAAAGCAATGAAAACAATTTAAATTGCAATTAAAACTATTTTAATTCCAGATCTAAGCCTGAGGCTTGTCAAGAGTCTTATTCTTGATGTAATCAGAAAAAATGGAAAGAAAGTAGATTTTTTTCCCCAGTATCATTTAATATGGGTCAATGCCCTGCGCATTTGACACTTAAAAGCTCACATCTGTTAGCACCAGAAGAGATAAAACACTAAATTAAGTTCCATTGTTGTTGTTTTAAACATAATCATGGTTGCAGGGTCACTCATAACATACTTATTTGTTTATTCAAAAAGGTATTACTGAGCATATGATCTGTGCCCAGCACTGTTGTAGGTAAGAAACAGAAATAAAGCAAACAGACAAAACTTCTCCCAACATTCTCTGAGTCGAGATTGCAAATACACCAATAAGCTATAAGTAAAATACACAGTGAGTGTGCAAGAGACATGGGTTTGATCCCTGAGTCAGGAAGGTCCATTGGAATAGGAAATGACAACCTGCTCCAGTATTCTTGTCTGGGAAATTCCACAGACAGAAGGCTGTAACCTGGCAGGCTACAGTCCATGAAGTTGTAAAGAGCCAGACACAACAGTGTCTAAACACACACACACACACACAAACACAGTGAGTTCAAGGGAAACCCTATAATAGAAAATACTAAAGCAATAATGGAAGATAGAGAGCACTGGGGTGAGATCTGGGTACAGTGGGTAAAGAAAGCCTCAGGTAGCAGGAACAGCACAGTCCTCCTCTCTGTTGGAGGACTGAGGAGTGAACCCTGGCAGGAGCAGAGTGGGTGAGAAGTGTGAGACAGAGGGGACAGATAGGTAACTGGAGAGATAGGTGACTCCTCTTTGGCCTTGCAGGCCATTTTGGCTTTTATTCTACAGAGAACAATAACAGGCACATAAAATTTGGCTTGACAGCAGCCTATCCTCTTGTAGCAATCTTCTCTCCCCTTTGGTGGCTTTCCTACACCTGTTGCCTCCCAGATGGCCTGCAGCATTTACTCTTGATTTTCTGTGGGGTCCTATTCTTAGGAATCAATCTAGAAAACATACTCAGAATTAGGGGGCTGCTATCTCTGGAAAGTTGAAGGGGGTGCATCCCTTTAAAAACGTTCTCTCCTGAGTAGGTTCATGTCAGGGGACTAGTTATGTCAGTGTCCTGATTTTATATCTTATTGCAGAGTCAGGGAGAACCAAACCCTTTACAATTTCCAATTTTCCACACTTGGCTGTGTGGATTAGTTTTTTAACCAAAAGGACAAGGGAAAAACTGTAAGGAAAAACTGTAGAAAGAGCACATTAAAACAGCTTCACATTTATGCAGAAATAGAAATGAGGTGAAACTATGTATGATGACTCAGAATCCAGCCATCAACTTTGTGATTTCTGGGTTGGAAGGAATAAGATTCTTGCAGATACTAGTTTCCCATGGATTTAGGGAATGAGGAGCTGGCTGCATATTATGGTGGTCTGAGAAGAGTTGAAAGTCTCCCTGGGTGCCAAATGCTTCCCATAGTTTATCATGGTGCAGGAAATTTGGATACAAGAAATTGATTATTAAATGTAGGTTATCTGGGAGTAGTGACTCAGTACTTCATAACCAGTAATTGATGCCATAACTGAGATTAATCCATTTGGTTGGCTTATTTTCCAGTGAGAGATAAGATCCATCATTTATTCGTTCAGATATAGAAGAAAGGGGAGAATTCAGGAGAGATATAGAAAATGGAACTCTGACTATGTGGGAATTGTTACTGAGAAGCCATGGCTAAAGCTTGTGTGTGTGTGTGTGTGTGTGCACACGCGCACATGCACCATAACATTGTAGGGTTAGGGATATCTCCCCAGCTCCTAAAATAGCACCTGGAACATAATAGTACTCAAAATATATTTTTGATTTACTCAATAAATGGATCATGAAAAGATGAGAGTAAGTGAAAGGTTATAAATACCTCTCAGATAGGGTATATTTTTGACTAAGGAGAAAAAAATAAATGGCTGCTTGAAGTGACTTTCCTGAAGACAGGGCTGATATAGTGATATGTGTGGTGATTGCTAGGGGAGCGGCAGTGGATGGAGTGGGGTAAAGAGATCACCCCCAAGCAAGCCTTGTAACCTTATCATCTATCTCAGATTAAAAAAAAATTATCTGTAAGCAGTCTATAGACATGGCACTGATACCAGGGGCCTGAGGGCCAGGCCCTCCTCTGCATCTCCATTGCTCAGAGTAAATAAGGGACTCAGATCCTGTTTGAAGAGAGAATGTTCTTGTCACCCAAGGTACAGATGAGTTTTGGAAGTCCATGTTTGCAGAGACAGAGAGAGAGAAGGAGAAGTGGGAGGGGCGAGAGAGAGATACTTCTAGTATTTTATTTCTTTTTACTTATCTATAGTTTTTGGAAGTACCACACTGCTTGTAGGATCTTAGTTCCCAGGCTCAGGGATCAAAACTGGGCCTGGACAGTGAAAGCACCAAGCCCTGACCACTGGACTATCATGGAATTCCCTCCAGCACTTTAAAATAGGCTACTCAGCTGAGGAAACAACACTGGCCTGGAACTGTACTAGTATGAATGAGACTGACCTCAGATACACCTGAATATGTCTGATGTTTATATACTTGGGAATATATCACCTGGGGAACCTTTTAAAAACATAGGTCTCTAGGCCCACAGTGATTCAGCTGTAGCGAATTTCAACTTGTTTTTTCTGTTTGTTTGTTTCAAATAAAATTTTCCAAGTTGTAAACTTGGGAATAAGAAGTTACCTGGGTACGGATCAGGGCCACATTTGACAAATCTCTTAGACTTATCAATGTCATATTCCTCCTTTGAAAGATAGAAGTGCTAATAGTAACTTCCCTTGAGGTGTTTAACATTAGAGGATCCAGTACTGCCTGTACACCTAATGTACAGTTTTGCTTTACCATTCACCAGCCCTGTAACTTTGGTTCCATGCTCTTCTTAGTTCACACTTTTAATGTAAATCATCCCCTATCTCATTGGACAAAAGCTGGGATTTTAGTCAGATATTCAGAATTCTGCACTGCTACCTACTTGCTGGGCAATTTTCAAAAGATCTCTGAAGCTAGTCTGCACATGGATCATGTGTGTTTGTAGTTTCTTTTCATCAGAAAAAGGAAGATGATATCTATAATATATCACAGGGTTGGTAGGAGGACTAGGATAGTATGATGCCTTTAAAGCACTCAACATCATGCCTGGCTGAGTGACAGCACAAATGTTGCTTTTGGGTTACTTGCATTCCAACCAGAGTTCACTGTGTAAAATGAAATTCTATTTTAATTGTGAGAGGAACATGTAACAAGAGGCAAAGATATGATTTGAGACTGTTTTAAGGATAGGGACAGCAAACTGTTTCTGCAAATAATTTAGGGGCAGGAGCAGGAAAGAGGAACTTTGCCTACGAATTTGAAAATAAGTAACATATAATCAAGTCCATCTCGAAAAGACATTCTCAACACCTGCTCAGTACACTGGAATTTTAAACCTTAAGTGAATCCCCAAACCAAGGCTGGGCATAATTAAATAACTTGCCTGAGATCATAGAATGGCAGACTTAAGATGAGCTGAATTCTATTATGTTGTGCAGATGTTTAATAGTCCAAATGAGTGAAAAGTAACTATAATAGCAAATGTAGTTACTGAAAATATCCACATCACATTTACGCTCTATATCCCCAATTTTTAGGCCTGCTGAACTTCACCATCACATAGTAATCTAGTCTCTGATTACTAGAGGCTAGTAATCAGCCTCTAGCCTGGTGGTTTGTAGTATTAGTGCAGTGACTAAGATATAGGTGAGTTTCTTCATTTTTGAATGAGAATTAAAAATGTCATCTTCCAAGGAAGGATCACAGACTTATGTTCAAAGGACTCAGCACAATTCCTGAAGCACAGCAATTGTTAAAATTTTGGTAGCTGTTAATATTATTGCTGTTCATTGTTTCCTTAGGAAATGGATCAGTGTTTCCCTCTTCCAAACATGCATTTAAGCTGAAATCCTTACCATAAATACAATACTCAGACCCTCTAGAAGGAATTTCAGGGATCAGCTGGACAAGGAAGTGATTTTTCATGATGAGGTACTTCTTGGAACCCCTGAAATGGACTTTGATGATTCTAGAAATCTCCAAGAATGGAAAGGAACTAATGTTGAGGATATAATTACTACTCAGAATTCGTGTTCTTCCAGAGAACTATGTACATTTTCTCATATTTCCTTACAACACTTCTTTTAGGTTATCAATAACCCTATGATACAGATGAAGAAACCGTTTCTGAGACGGTAAATAACTTAGCACAAATCATAATTAGTGGTGGAGCATGAATTCAAACTCTACTTTGTCTTCTTCTCTTCTCCCTGTCTTCCTCCTTTCCCTTTTTCTTTGTTCCCTCTCCTAAGGAGCTGAAAGTTTTCTAATTAAATTCTTTTATTCTTGCAACCAGATGACGATTGCTTGGTAGTCACTTACTCTACAGTGGGAATGGTGTTAATATACAATAAGAATGATGATAAAAATTTAATCTTGGAGGGTGAGAGATTAACGTACTGACCTAAGTAACTTTGGGAATTAGTGGAGTCTGTAAGACTGAAAGCAACAGAAAGGTACATAAGCACTGTACTCTAGTATGGGTTTACAAGTCTGATAATTCTATCTAGGTATAGTAGAATTGAACAAAGTGAAAGTGAAAGAAAGTGAAGTCACTCAGTCATGTCCAACTCTTTGCGACCCCATGGACTGTAACCAGGTTCCTCTGTCCATGGGATTTTCCACTCCATACTGGAGTGGGTTGCCATTTCCTTCTCCAGAAGATCTTCCTGACCCAGGGACTGAACCCGGGTCTCCCGCATTGAGTACTAAGTGGATGATAGCTAGTGGCAGCCACGGTTTTTACTGTCACTGTGGGAGTGGATTACAGATAAGCATAAGGGAAATACCATAATGATCCCTGTGGTCATGGATGAGAATTGGAGACATGAGTATGAACTCATGTTTAGCCTACTATCAATATAGATGGTTACATATAAAAATGTTTATATATATGTATATAAGCTTCTGGTCCCATCACTCCGTGGGAAATAGATGGGGAGACAGTGGAAACAGTGTCAGACTTTATGTTTTTGGGCTCCAAAATCACTGCAGATGGTGATTGCAGCCATGAAATTAAAAGATGCTTACTCCTTGGAAGAAAAGTTATGACCAACCTAGATAGCATATTCAAAAGCAGAGACATTACTTTGCCGACTAAGGTCCGTCTAGTCAAGGCTATGGTTTTTCCAGTGGTCATGTATGAATGTAAGAGTTGGACTGTGAAGAAGGCTGAGTGCCGAAGAATTGATGCTTTTGAACTGTGGTGTTGGAGAAGACACTTGAGAGTCCCTTGGACTGCAAGGAGATCCAATCAGTCCATATTGAAGGAGATCAGCCCTGGGATTTCTTTGGAAAGAATGATGCTGAAGCTGAAACTCCAGTACTTTGGCCACCTGATGTGAAGAGTTGACTCACTGGAAAAGACTCTGATGCTGGGAGGGATTGGGGGCAGGAGGAGAAGGGGATGACCGAGGATGAGATGGTTGGATGACATCACTGACTTGATGGACGTCGGGAGTTGGTGATGGACAGGGAGGCCTGGTGTGCTGTGATTCATGGGGTCACCAAGAGTCGGACACGACTGAGTGACTGAACTGAACTGAACTGAAAGCACTAGTTAGGATACTCACATATATGCCCTTGCTGTGTCAGAGGAAAAAGCCTGGAAGTAAGGACATTTCAGTCACCATGAGAACATCAGACTCTTAGATCTTTGTTTCTAATACCATTCTATGATACAAGAAATCAGGGCTTCTTGGAGAAATAGCTGATTCTAGGACTGCAGCAGAAATAAACAGAATAAGTTACAACTTAGAGTGTCAGGAAGTACAAAAGTGCTCAAAGAGAAAAGAAACAAAATACAGTGATGGGAATATATCTCAGGGGTTACAGAAGTCAACCTGAAACAGTTCCCAATGACCAAAGATGGAAACGTTGACCAACAATAAGGTAGTATTGGATTATAATCTAAAGTGTAAAGTAAATGTCTGTGAGTTTGTACTAATATAATGAAAGAAAGGGAGAGAGGAAAAAGAAAAAAAAAAAGAAAGAAAGTTACCTCTCTGAACTGAAGAATTCCAAGTAGTTTATGTAGCTACCCCACCCTCAGAGATGGAGGGTAGCTTTGTATTCTTTAATTGTAGACTATATATTGTGACTTCTTTCCAAAGAATACAGCATGGAAAAGGAAAACAAGAATCACTTTACAGTTCAGAAATTTGATACAAATGCCTCAGTCAGGATAATCAAGGTCAACACCAACTATATTAAGTCATATGTAAGTCTCATGTATAGTATGTACTCTTGATTTGATGGTATGCAAATGACTCTACCTTTGTGGTTTTCCTCCCCCCAATCCAAAAAGTCTGTTAACTCAGTGCAATCATATTAGGACATCAAATAAATCCAAATAGAAGAATATTTTACAAACTACCTGACACCCCTCAAAACTTGTTAAGATCACTAAAGTAAAGAAAGTCTGAAAAATTGTCATAGACAAAAAAAAAAGTCACGGTCTAAGGGGACATGATGACTAAATGTAATGTGATATCTGGGAAGGTATACTGGAATGGAAAACAATGTTAGTAAAAACAAGAAAATATGAAAAAACTATGGGCTTTAGTTAGTAATAATAAATCAGTATTGGCTCATTAATTCTAACAAATGTGTCATTCTAAAGTAAGTTGTCAATAATGGAAGGTGAGTGCAGAGTTTATGGGAACTCTCTTTATCTTTGCAACTTTTCTATTAATTTCGACTGTTTTAATATAAAGTTTGTCTAACAAAACAATGTAAGCATGGCGCCTGGCCTCACTGATTGCAGTCTACTGGGGAAGGTATACTGGATTGGTTAGAGAGAGTAGAATGGTTGAACCAGTTAACAGGCTATTAAATAATATAGAAGAGATTTTGAAAGTTTGAACTATAGTAGCAGTTATGATAGATGTTGAGGACAGGTTTAAGATTTATTTAGGAGATAAGTCTTGAGAGTCCCTTGGACTGCAAGGAGATCCAACCAGGCCACCCTAAAGGAGATCAGTCCTGGGTGTTCTTTGGAAGAACTGATGCTGAAGCTGAAACTCCAGTACTTTGGCCACCTCATGTGAAGAATTGACTCATTGGAAAAGACCCTGATGCTGGGAGGGATTGGGGGCAAGAGTAGAAGGGGATGACAGAGGATGAGATGGCTGGATGGCATCACCGACTTGATGGACATGAGTTTGGGTGAACTCTGGAAGTTGATGATGGACAGGGAGGCCTGGCATGCTGCAGTTCATGGGGTCACAAAGAGTTGGACATGACTGAGCAACTGAACTGAACTGAACTGAGCAAAATAGGAGAATGTTTAGAAATAGCACTGGTTCACACTTGCACAGACTGATGAACAGTGGTGGCACTGAAAAGACAGGAAAGATGTGTGATTCTTAGGGGATGACCATGATTTGGGAATATATTTGGTTTGTGGTATTAGAATAAAAGAAGACCATTTTATTCATTGCATATCTCAAAATCAGGGTAAAGATCTGATTTGGTGATATCAGGGCTTCCCTGGTGGCTTAGATGGTAAAGAATCTGCTTGCAATGCGGGAGACCTGGATTCGATCATCAGGTTGGGAAGATCCTCTGGAGAAAGGAATGGCTACCCACTCCAGTATTCCTGTCTGGAGACTCCCCATGGACAGAGGAGCATGGCGGTCTACAGTCCATGGGGTCATGAGTCAGACTTTCACTTCACTTCACTTTGGTGATATCCACATTTAAAACATCTGCCTATGAGAGAGAATTAAATCCATGGGATGAGACCAAAGAGAGAACAAGTATAGAGAAGGAAACGAGGCTAGAACAACCTTGATGAGCTCTAAGATAGGTTGTCAGAGCAGAGTTAGGTAAGCTTGCAAAATGAATTGGGCAAGAGCAGTGAAAAGATCGAGACAACAGTGTCACGGAAATCAGAGGAAAAGATGGTTTCAAGAAAGGAGTGGTCTACCACATCTCTCTGTTTGACCCCTCAATTTTTAGGTAATTATTTTTATATTGTTAGGTTAATCATGTTCCCATTATAGCTTGCAATTGTAATTATCTCTTTTTTTGTCTGGCTATTAACTGTGAAAAATTGATAAGCATCTTTTACTAACGTGATCATGTAAAAACCCAGGTCTCCCGCACATCTCCCACATTGCAGGCAGATTCTCTACCAGCTGAGCCACAAGGGAAGCCCAAGAATACTGGAGTGGGTAGCCTATCCCTTCTCCAGTGGATCATCCTGACCCAGGAATCCAACCAGATTCTCCTGCACTGCAGGTGGATTCTTTACCAACTGAGCCATCATGGAAGCCCAACTATTACTGGATACCATTGCATCATGATTAGTCAACAGAAAAAGAGCAGAATTCTGTATCAGCAAAACTACCATTTAATAGAAAAATGTGTAACCACTTTTTAAAATCCAGCTGCATATCAGAATTATCTTGGAATTTTTTAAAAGATACAGATGCCCAAGTATTGTTTTTCTTCTCCAGGGCTCCAGGTACATTTCTAATGAGCAGCCACGTTTAAAAACAACTGAACTATATGATGACCTTTTACTTTTACCTAGTTTATTTTACTTTTTCTATTCCATATTCAGTGCTCCCATTGCATTTATGTTTTCTGATTTCTCCATCTCTCTTTTTTTTTTGATGTTCTTTTTCAAGCCTGTATAGAAGGTAGTAGAAAAGCATTTGTATACATATATATATAAACGATATGCATTATATATATTTCAGAAAGCTTATGAATTTTTGACTAAAAATTTATATTTTGATTCTACTTGTTTGACTCAGTATGAATAGAATGACAGATTTGTAATTTAAAAAATAGATATTCAACAAGCAACAAAGATTTACTGCATAGCACAGGGAACTATAGTCAATATCTTAAAACAACCTATAATAGAAAATAACCTGAAAAATAATAGATGTGTATCAGTTCAGTTCAGTCACTCAGTCATGTCCGACTCTTTGTGACCCCATGAATCACAGCACGCCAGGCCTCCCTGTCCGTCACCAACTCTATGTATAACTAAATCACCTTGCTGTATACCTGAAACATTGTAAGTCCACTATACTTCATATATATATATATATATATATATATATAAAGAAAAAAAAGGAAAGAGAAAGTTAACAAAAAAGAAGGGAGTGGTCATTGGGGACATTTCTGAGAAAAAAAGTGAAAAGAAGACTAGACACATCTGGGGATTTAGCAAGAGGAAGCCTGTAATGGATCCACTGCTGCTGTGCCCAGCCCCTTTGGGTCCCTTTTTACATCCATGCACTCTTCCTTGCTTTGTTGCTGTTCAAGTCACTAAGTCCTGTCTGACTCTTTGCGACCCCATGGACTGCAGCTTGCCAGGTTTCCCTGTCTTTCACCATCTCTTTGACTCATATCCATTGAGTCAGTGATGCCATCCAACCGCCTCATCTCTGTTGCCTGCTTCTCCTCCCGCCCTCAGTCTTTCCCAGCATCAAGGTCTTTTCCAATGAGTTGGCTATTTGCATCAGGTAGCCAAAGTATTGGAGCTTCATTTTCAGCATCAGATCTTCCTTGCTAGAGGGCTCCTATTCTATTAATAACAACTCATACCTATGGCTGTCTTTGAAGGACTTATATCAAGCTGGAGCCACTTTGCCTGCAACTGCAGACCACTTTTTTAAAAAGAAATTATTGCAGTATAATTGATTTACAATGTTATGTTAGTTTCAGGTATATAGCAAAGTGAATCATATATGTGTGTATGTGTGTGTGTGTGTGTGTGTGTGTAAATATATTCTTTTCAGATTCTTTTCCCATATAGTTATTACAGAGCATTGAGTTCCCTGTGCTATACAGTAGGTCCTTGTTAGTTATCTACTTTATATATAGTAATGTGTATATATTATATCCTAAACTTCTGAATTTATCACTTCCCTGAAAGTTTCCACTTTGGTAACCATAAGAGAAATCTGTGAGTCTCTTCCTGTTTTATAAATAAGTTCATTTGTATCATTTTTATTCCACATATCTGTGATGTCGTATATTTATCTTTGTCTGACTTACTTCATTTAGTATGATAATCTCTAGGTCCATCCATGTTTCTACAAATGGCGTTATTTCATTCTTTTTTTATGGCTGAGCTGTATTCCATTGTATACATATACCACATCTTTATCCATTTCTCTGCTGATGGACATTTAGGCTGCCACTTTCTTACTTTGTATGAAATTGCCATTTTTGCATCTGATTCTGGGAAACAATCTTAAAAAATAAATTCCTATTTTTAAGAGTTTTTTTTTTTTTAAGAAAGCTCATTTGAAATGGGGATAATTAAGAAAGTGCATCCTTTTTGCTTGAGATGAGATTTCCCCCTTTAAAGGGTAGTGCGATAGAACTAAAAGTCTAAGATCACAATTTGCAGACCACTACACCACAATAGGCCGCTTTTCCAGGAGGCCATGAAGACCCCCTGAGCCCTCATTATTGAGGACAGCCATGGTATTCAGTATCTTCTCTTTATGGGAGGGGTGTGTGTGTGTGTGTGTGTGTGTAGGTGAGTGTGGCATAGAGAATATGTTTGTGTTTCTATGAGGGGTCAAAATATGGAGGGAATCATGGCAGATACCAAATTCAAGGGCCAAAAAAGAAATGAATGAAGAAGAAAAGAAGAATCAAGGTTAAATGTGTAGAAGCAAATGCAAGTCTAACTACCTCTGGTACATGGTAGGGAGAAAGCTGTGGAGGCTTACAGTGGCTATGTGGCACTTATAAGCACACCTACTTGTCCACACACTGTGTGAGATGTTTGAATACCTGACACATGTGACATGTTGGAATGCCACTTTTAAAGGGGGAACCTTAAAAAAATCAGAATAATATCATTTCAGAGAGAAATGCATCTTCGGTGAGCATTTGAGAAGATAAACTGTCCATTTACCAATCTAGCAGAATCAGATGTTTTGATCTAATTTCTCAAAATATTATATCATTCATCAAGATAAAGATCCGATCTTTAACATTTTAGATTTGTGGTATTCATTCGATTATAAGAGAGGGTTTACTTCTCACAGCCAAACAAATCAAAGACAGCTTTCAGGCAAAGACTATACAAGCATATTAGTTTAAGCAATGACACCCTATGACAACAGAGAAATCAATAAAAAAAACTTTTAGGATTAAATCTTGTATATTATGCTTGATTAGCTCATACATAAGAAATATGCCTTTATGTTATGGATGAGACAAATGTGTTTTAAGAGCATAGATGATTTAAAGGGATCTGGGATGAGGAAAAAGCAGAATACAGTGAAGGCAAAAGGTGTGAGGTCATCCATTAACCTACTTACATAACCAGGCTGTCTGGAAGCACTCATGGAGATGGCTAGCTGTGCACATGTGTGATGTCAGGGGAAACAGGGCATCAGATGCCCAGTCTTTCTCTAGCTAATTTCTCACGTCTCTAACAAAGTTTTAGGGTACACTGGCATGGCAGTCATTGCTCTCTGTAACCAGTATGTGTTTTTGCCTGAGACAGTTCCACACACGTCCCTTCCTCAAGAAAATAAATTTTGCTTAGAAGCTCTCACTGATTGGACTTGGACCAAGAGTGGATACTTTCTCAAGGGCAGGCCAAGCAAAGGCTAATCAGTAAGTCAATATGTGCAAAAGTCATTGTAAAAATCAGAGTTTGGGTTATTAGCCGGTCAATTTGGCCAGTTGTCTATAAAATTCTGATGGGGACATTTTAGAAGATTTTCTAGCTAGGAGGAGACACATGGATAGGAAGAAGGCATGCAATGAAGGAGATCATGGGCTCTGTGGGAGATGCAGAGACTAAGTTCCCAAACTGTTTTGGATCCTAAATTCTAATTCCTTAATTAGAGTCTCATCTTTTAAAGATTTCTTGAGTCTCTACTCGCAAATGAAAGCTCCAATAGTATAGGGAGACATTTGGATCCAGAAGGAAATACAGACTTGCAGTTAGAATACATGGGTTTGCACCTTAGTTCTTTTATTTAAAAAGAGAATTTGGACAAGTAATTTAGTCTCACTTGAATTTAGTTTCCTATGATATTACTTTTTAGAGACGCTGTGAAGATTTAAGGAGCTAATGTGTATGGTAGAGTGTGGTAGATGAATGGTAACATTTTTTACCCATTTTCTGATTTTAAAACTGTACCTATACAAATGTACCCTTGGAGAGGACAACACTGAATGTTTAGTAATAAAATAAAGAAAGGCCTATCCCAGTTATCATGTCCCAGAGGGGCTGGGCAAGGTTAAAGATGAGGATGGATTATGATTCGTGATACCTGGTAGACAAATTTAGTTGATATACTAATTGTCCATGGACTTGAGAAATGTTAATTTTAGATTTTCTGAAATACTGAGTTAACTAAAGTTCCTAGGCTAATATATGAGGAAGAAAGGGTCTGAGTTTCTCAGAAGACAAAGCAATGTCAGTTGAAGTCAAAATTATTGTTTATAGCAGTGTGATCTATACAAACCCAAGCTGGATAGACTTTTGAGTCAGTCATTTAAGTACATTCTTTTTAACCTTCGGAGAAGCCAAGAGATATGAATACATTTGCCTGATTCTTTACACAGTTATGGAAAAGTTCAGGACTTTTTTTTTTTTTTCCCTCTGATAGAGGAACTGTCACAAAGTTTTCTTTCTGATTGGCTGGTATCTACCTACCATTTTTCCTTTCATTACTCTTCTGAAGCACAGAACATTTGATTTGGAGGTTGAGGCTTGAGCTGAAAACTAGAAGATAGAGAAGCAAATCTAGTTCTAAATCTGGAAATTCAAATCAAAGAGCCAGGTGAGAAAAGTACAAATTAATGGTCATCTTTCTGTACTCTGCACTTCAACCAAACTGCTTTGGCTCATCTAGGCTATGGATTTAATACAGGATTCTTAAATTGAGAGGTTTCTATTGCTTTTTTTCCTTTTCGGGCTCATCATAGGCAGTTTGAATTCTAGATGTGTACTGTATAAGGTTACTACTGTTTGTTTTTTCCAAAATTGAGATTATAATCATTGCTGAAGAGGTAGAAGTGATGTTCTTCTAGGAGGAAAAAGAGGGGGAAAAAAATGAGAACTCATTATAACCCAGTAACACAGTGATGTTGAATATGAAATTTAGCCCTCAGGCAAGCTTTTGCAAAGGTTCAGATCTTTTTGGCATAAATTTTTTCTCTATTCTGTGAGTCTTTTCTGTACTCTTTACATATTTTGTACTTCCAAATAAATAGAATTTTAGAGTTAAAAGAGTTTTTAAATTCTTGCATAATTTCTATCCTCATTGAGTTGAGACAACTGAGGCACAAAGAAAATACTATGACATCACACAGATATTTGGAGTCATAGGCAGAATTACATTCCAGAGTTCTTAACTCTCTCCCAGGGAGACCGCCTTTCATGCACCACACCATCTCTTATGCTGGCTCTGTCAGTTCTACAAACCACCATGCTTCTCCATTCCACCCATCTCTTTGTGCCTGCAGAAATTACTCCTGCCTTAGCTCAAACTCTTCACTCAAATAAGGCACCTTGATGTAGAAATCATCCCAGGCTTTCCCAACTCAGCCAAATATGACATTCTTAACCTGGGTCACTTGTTTAGCCTCAGGGGTTATGAACTTTCTTAAATTTAATGCAAAAATTGGGGCCCAAATGCTTCCTGTTAAACGGTCCATGGATTTCATCAAAGAGATTAAGAACCATGGCTTTAAAACGTAAATGGTAAGCCAAATACTTGGCCTTCTGGAATTTGATGAATGGCATTCCTCCTACTATATTTTATTAAGATTCTGTGCATCAGTTGGATATGACACAAGCTTAACAGGGAAATATAGATATTATTACATGGTTCATCAGTTGCCATTGAAATGTCTAGCCCTAAATATCTTTTTTGCAAATATGTCCCACCTCTTGAATCTCAAGGTAGTTACACCTTGTTTCTTGATGATGATGACAGATGGCAGGCACAGGAGGTAACACAGAAAGCAGCACCTGATGCTTTGGCCCCTACAAACTTTGAGTCAGACTTGTCAAATGAGCCCTGCTTCCGTAAAGTCTTTCCTGATGATACTTAGGAACCAGCAAATCCAGTCCACTTCCTCTAAAAAAAAAAAAAAGAAAAACTCTGATGTTTTTTACTTTTTCATGGCACAGAGCACAGCTAAGTTTTATTCTTGAGCAAGAGTTTTTCTGCACAGTCAACTGGTTAACTATGCAAAATCGTAGAATTTAAGAAATGCAAGGAAAATCTCCAGTTTTCTAATTTGGCAGATGAGATAACTGAGGTCCAAGTCACTTTCCACTCTTTCCTGCACACCTCATCCTACTTTGGAAAAATCAGAGGGCCAAATAAGACTACTTATCAGTTCAGATTTGAGTTCAATACAAAACCTCATGTTGTTCACTTTTGCTAAATCATAAGACATAGTTAGTAAATGGGCAGCTTGCTTGGATGAGAGGGAATGCTCAGAATGAATTGGTGCAGGTTGAGGTCGGTCTGCAAAATTCCTACGTTTTGACACCCCTTGTATCTTTGTTTTCAATGTAGAAACAGTATCTATATCAAGTTTAGGAGGACAAGTGTTACAATCATTTATTTGTTCATTAACTTATTCGATAAATATTACATTGGACAGGCCAAGCACTCTGCAAAGTGTTAAGAAGCATACATATAAAATGAAACCAAAATTAAAAAAAAAAACACGAAGTCCCTGCATGAAGTAACTCATAATCTATCAATGGTATTTACTCCTGATACATTTATTGAACATTTACTGTGTGCTGGAAACTTCCCTAAGCATTTCAGTTTTTCATTTCACTTAATTTTCTTAATTTTATGAAATATTTTTAAAGTGAAACTGGTTAGGCAAATTGATCTCAGGAACATGTTAAAGCTTATTAAGTGTGATTACATGGAAACTCTGAAGAAGCATATTAAGATATCTTAAATTGAGTTAACNTTATTGAACATTTACTGTGTGCTGGAAACTTCCCTAAGCATTTCAGTTTTTCATTTCACTTAATTTTCTTAATTTTATGAAATATTTTTAAAGTGAAACTGGTTAGGCAAATTGATCTCAGGAACATGTTAAAGCTTATTAAGTGTGATTACATGGAAACTCTGAAGAAGCATATTAAGATATCTTAAATTGAGTTAACGGTGATGGATGGTGCAGAGAACTTACATACACTCTACAGAAATGTTGTTCAGTGTGTTCTAGAAATTAAGGTCAGTCTGAAAACCATTTGTTACCTGTCTGAGACTGGGTATGCTCAAAAATTGAGAGAAAGCATTTAGACACTTCTATAGAAATTTGCTCTTGCTGCAACATTCAGTGATTCATTGGTCCTCTCATCCCACTGAACAGGATATAGATCATTTTATGGGTTTTTAGACTTATATGGTGAATTATTTGTAGTGATGTAAGCTAAATGGGTTCTCTAGAAAAAAACAAGCTAAGAACAACAACAAACCTCACTTTGATTTGTAGTGTTTTCTCATTTCTGGTATAAATACTCCTGTCATGGCTGATTTCAAGCCACCAATGTAATGTCAAGTACTGAAACTTTAACAATTGGCTCTTCCAAGTTAACACTAGCCAGCTCCAGCACGTCAGCATGTCAGTGTGATCTGCATACTAGTCATGTAAGATAGGACCACATGTTCACCCATGATAGATTAGGCGATGAAAACTAGCTCTGAAGTTACAAGGTCCAGATTACTGACTAGTTGCACATTATTGTAAAACCTTCCTGTTTTTAATAAGTTGATCTAGGTTAACCCTAGGACATAGTGGTTCAGGGTCATCTTCTCCAAGATGCTAGCTGTAAAGAGAATTTGCCCTTGCCAAGACCCATTCTTTTACTTTTTCCCTCTCCATTTTCCTGGCAGGTCTCTTTGTTTGTGTCATTTTCATTGTTTATTGTATTGTCACTCAGCAGGTAGTTTTCACTGCTGAACCAAGAAGTAGACCAATTGGTATTCAGTGGCCTTTTTCAACTGGGAGACCCTCAACCTTCAATTCTGCTAATATTTATTTTCTTATTTATGTGATTTTCTCTCCTCCATTTTTCTCTATGCAGTTCTTCTGGAACACCTTAGATTTCTTGCTGATTTTTCCTCTACTCTATAAAAAGCATTTTAATGAGGTATAATTGATGTTTAAATTCTATAGATAGTTGATGTACACAAATGTGTTTAGACAAAAGTATACATGTGTGAAATTATCACAGTCAATTATATAAACTTATCAATCACCTCTAAAATTTTCCTCCCACTCCCTTTGTTTCTATTTTTAAATTCCCTTTGTGGTAAGAGTATTTAACATAAGATCTGCCCTACTAGCAATATTTAAGATATGGTATTATTAGCCATAGGCTCTGTTTTGCAGAGTAGATCTCCAAAACTTCTTTATCTTGAGTAACAGAAACTTCATATTCTTTGATCCTCCCTCTTCCCTTCCACCTCACATTCAGTTCAGTTGCTCAGTCGCGTCTGACTCTTTGTGACCCCATGAATCGCAGCACACCAGGCCTCCCTGTCCATCACCAACTCCCAGAGCTTACCCAAACTCATGTCCATCGAGTCAGTGATGCCATCCAGCCATCTCATCCTCTGTCATTCCCTTCTCCTCCTGCCCCCATTCCCTCCANTTTCTCAAGAGGCAGGTCAGGTGGTCTGGTATTCCCATCTCTTTCAGAAATTTCCACAGTTTATTGTGAACTACACAGCCCATAGCAATTACAATTCTGTCTTCTGTTTCTAATGAGTTTTACTATTTTAGGTTCAAATATAAATGAAATCAGGCAGTATTTTTCTTTCTGTGACTGGCTTATTTTCTTTATCATAATGTCTTCTAGGGAGAAGGAAATGACAACCCATTCCACTATTCTTGCCTAGGAAATTCTGTGGATAGAAGAGCCTGGTTGGCTGCTGTCTATGTGGTTGCACAGAGTCGGACACGACTGAAGCAACTTAGACAAAAGTATACATGCATGCATTGGAGGAGGAAATGGCAACCCACTCAAGTATTCTTGCCTGGAGAATTCCAGGGACAGAAGAGCCTGGTGGGCTGCCATCGATGGGGTTGCACAGTCGGACACAACTGAAGTGACTTAGCAGCAACATCAATATCTTCTAGATCCATCATGTTGTCACAAATGATAGGATTTCTTTCTTTTATGAGGCTGAATAATATTCCCTTGTGTGTATGTGCCACATTCATCCATTGATGAGAATTTAGGTTGTTTTCATATCTTGGCTGATGTGAATAACGCTGCAGTGAGCATGGGAGTGCAAATGCCTCTTTACGATCCGGATGTCTTCAGGGAGTTTGTGTTTCTCAAGGTTCAGCTGCTAAGAGCTACTTAATACTCTGTGCAGAACACCAGTTATGCAGTCATTATTTTGGTTGGCCAGGCTCAGTTGTACCTCTCTGAATTTTTACTCTAGAGGGAAAAAGAGGAAAACGTTTGATTCTTTACTTTCTGCAGTTTCTTCTTTGCCTCTGACCAAGACAAAAAGTCAAATAAAAAATGAGCAAAAGCACACTTTACCAAAGAAGAGATGAGAATAGCAAACATACAAAAGTTTTGGTCATTCAGTTCATTTCAGTTCAATCACTCAGTTGTGTCCGACTCTTTGCGACCCCATGAATTGCAGCACGCCAGGCCTCCCTGTCCATCACCAACTCCCAGAGTTCACTCAGACTCATGCCCATCCAGTCAGTGATGCTATCCAGCCAACTCATCCTCTGTCGTCCCCTTCTCCTCCTGCCCCTAATCCCTCCCAGCATCAAAGTCTTTTCCAATGAGTCAACTCTTCACATGAGGTTCAGCTTCAGCATCATTCCTTCCACAAAGAAGTACAAATAATACCCACAGTGAGTACCACTGCATACTCAACAAAATGGCCGGGATGAAAAAACAGTGGTAACATCAAGTGACAACACCAAGGGCTGGCCAGGCCCTGGAACATTGGATCCCTAATACATCACTGCTGGGAATGCAAAATGGTACAGCCACTTTGGAAAATGATTTGGCAGTTTTTTATAAAGTTAAATCTATACTTACCATATAATACAACAGCAAGCTTATTCCTAAGTATGTACCTGAGAAAATTGAAATTATCCATACAAAGATCTGCACATGGACATCTAGACAGCTTTAGACATAACTGCCCCAAACTGAAGACATCCGAAGTGTTCATCAACCTGTAAATGAATGAAGTTCCCTATAATGGGATACTACTCAGTAATTAAAAAATGAAAGGAACCCAAGGCAAAGATTGTATTAACACTGTATGCTTTCACTTATACTTACAGATGAATATCTGATTTATATGTAGTTTAAGGCAAAACTTTAGAGAAACAGGATGGAGAACATGTCAGTGGTTGTCAGTGATTAGGAGAAGGACAAGGAACTGACTTTAAAAACATATGAGCTTCCAGTTAGACTGGCTGAGATGGCAGTGTAGCTCAGCTTGTAGCTCAGATGGCAGAGTCTGCTTAGCACAGACGAGAGACTGATACTCCGAGCAGTGGTAGATTGACACCAGAGGCCTATGTTGGAAGCCCTGGGATCAGTAATCAGAGTTGCGGCTCCTGGAAAGTTGCCAGAATCTGGTGGGTGGAGGCCCAGCAGTGGAGTGCAGGCCCAGGAGCCAAACCATGGCAATACCAGTGGCTCCAGTGGCAGCAGCAAATGTCAGCACAGCTCCCTGTTTCTTGGTTCCCCTCACTGAAGACACATTTATACCATGAGACTATTTCTGAAATAATACATTGAGATCAAGCCCTCAGCCTTTGGAGTGGGAGCACTGACTCCAAGACCCTAGACTACTAGAGAACTAACCCTAGGGCATATCAAATAGAACTTACACAAAGGAAACCACTTGAATACAAGACCAAGCGTCATCCAAACACCTGTAGCACTCTGTGCAGGATGCCTCATCTAAACAACAAACAAAACAAAAATACAAACCCAATCATCAGCAGAAGGACTACCACCTCACTCAGGCTTGCCCATCAGAGGAAAAACATACAAACAAACAAAATTCAGCACAAATCTCACCCTATACAAAGTTTACACAAACCACTGGATTAACCTTAGGAGGGCAGAAAACAAAAGGAAAAAAGAATTCAACCTTGAAGCCTGGGAAAAGGAGACCTCAAACACAGTAAGTTTAAAAAAAAGAAAAGGCAGAGAAATACTATGCAAATGAAAGAACAAACTAGAAACACAGAAGTCCAAATAAATGAAAAGGAAATAGGCAAACTACTTGAAAAAGAATTCAGAATAGTGATAGTAAAGATGATCAAAAACCTTGAAAATAAAATACAGAAAATGCAAGAATCAACAAAGGCCTTAAAGAATAAATATACAAAGACAACACAATTACTGAAATTAAAAATACTCTGGAAGGAATCAATAGCAGAATATCTGAAGCATAAGAATGAATCAATGAGCTGGAAGATAAAATGGTGGCAATAACTTTTGAAGATTAGAGTACAGTAAAAAGAATGAAAAGAGCTGAGGATATCTCAGAGACCTCTGAGATAATATCAAACACACCAACATTCAAATTATAGGGGTCCCAGAAGAAGCAGAAAAAAAGAAAGGGTATGAGAAAATTTTTAAAGAGATTATAGTTGAGAGTTTCCCCAACAGGGAAAAGGAAATAGTCAATCAAGTCCAAGAGGCACAAAGAGTCTCATACAGGACCAACCCAAGGAGAAACAGACCAAGACACATACTAATCAAACAAACAAAGACTAAGAACACAAAGAAAGAATATTAAAAGCAGCAAGGGAGAAGCAACAACTAAACATAAATGGGAAACCCCATACATTTAATAGCTAATCTTTCAGCAGAAACTCTGCAGGCCAGAAAGGAATGGCAGGATATATTTAAAGTACTGAAAGGGAAAATTCTACAACCAACATTATTCTTCCCTGCAAGGATCTCATTCAAAATTGATGGAGAAATCAAAAGTTTTTCAGACAAGCAAAAGTTAAACAGAATTCAGTACCATCAAACCATCTTTACAACAAATGTTAAAGGGACCTATGTAGTCAAGAAATACAAGAGGAGAAAAAGATCTACAACATTGAACTCCAAACAATTAATAAAATGGCCATAGGAACATATATATCAATAATTACTTTAAATGTAAATGGATTAAATGCTCCAACTATATGACACAGACTGATTGAATGGATACAAAAACAAGACCTATATATGTGCTGTCTACAAGAAACCCACTTCAGACCTAAAGACACACATAGACTGAAAGTGAGAGGATGGGGAAATATATTCCATGCAAATAGGAAGCAAAAGAAAGTTGGAGTAGCAGCCTTCATGTTAGACAAAATAGAACTTAAAATAAAGTATATTACAAGAAATAAGGAAGGACACTATATAATGATCAAGGGATCAATCCAAGAGGAAGACATAACAACTGTAAATATCTATGTTCCCTTGTAGCTCAGTCGGTAAAGAATCTGCCTGCAGTGCAGGAGACCCGGGTTCGATCCCTGGGTTGGGAAGGTCCCCTGGAGAAGGAAATGGCAACCTACTCCAGTATCCTTGCCTGGAAAAATCTCATAGACAGAGGAACCTGGTGGGCTGCAGTCCTTGGGGTCACAAAGAGTCTGGCCGACTGAGCGACTAACACTTAACAGTTATGCACCCAACATAGGATCACATTTCAATAAGAAAAACACCAACAGACATAAAAGGAGAAATTGACAGTAATACAATAATAGTAAGAGATTTTTTTCAGTGGTGAAAAACTGAAGCATTCCCACTAAGATCAGGAACAAGACAAGGGTATCCACTTTAATCACTATTATTCAACATAGTTCTCCTCAATCAGAGGACTTCCAATCAGCAATCAGAGAAGAAAAAGAAATAGGACTCCCAATCAGAAAAGAAGAAAAGTTTTCACTGTTTGCAGATGACATGATACTGTACATAGAAAACCCTAAAGATAGTATCAGAAAATTACTAGTGCTAATCAATGAATTTACCAAAGTTTTAGGATACAACATCAATACACAGAAATTACTCACATCTCTATATACTAACAATGAAAAATCAGAAAGAAAAATTAAGGAATCAGTCCCATTCTTGACTGCAAGAAAAATAATTAAATATCTAGGAATAAATTTACCTAAGGAGACAAAAGAACTGTACACAGAAAATTATAAGACACTCATGAAAGAAATCAAAGGTGATATAAACAGATGGAGAGATATTCCATTTTCCTAGGTAGGAAGAATCAATATTGTGAAAATGACTCTACTATCAAATGCAATCTACAGATTCAATGCAATCTCTATCAAATTACCAATGGCATTTTTCACAGAACTAGAACAAAATATTTTACAATTCATGTGGAAACACAGACCTCAAATAGCCAAAGCAGTCCAAAGAAAGAAGAATAGAGCTGGAGGAATCAACCTTCCTGACTTCAGATTCTACTACAAAGTTACAATCATCAAGACAGTGTGGTACTGGCACAAAAACAGAAATTTAGACCAATGGAACAGGCTAGAAAGCTCAGAAATAAACCCATGCACCTATAGGTACCTTATTTTTGACAAAGGAGGCAAGAATATACAATAGAGCAAAGACAGCCTCTTCAATAAATGGTCCTGGCAAAACCAGACAGCTATATGTAAAAGAATGAGATTAGAACACTTCCTAATACCATACAGAAAGATAAACTCAAAATGGATTAAAGACCTAAATATAAGACCAGAAACTATAAAACTCTTAGAGGAAAACATAGGCAGAACACTCAATGACATAAATCAAAGCAAGATCCTCTATGATCTACCTCCTAGAGTAATGGAAATAAAAACAAAAGTAAGCAAGTGGGACCTGATTAAACCTAAAAGCTTTTGCACAGCAAAGGAAACTATAGGCAAGGTGAAAAGACAGCCTTCAGAATGGGAGAAAATAATAGCAAATGAAACAACTGACAAAGGGTTAATTTCCAAAATATACAAGCAGCTCATATAACTCAATACCAGAAAGACAAACAACCCAATAAAATAGTGGGAAAAAGACATTTCTCCAAAGAAGACATACAGATGGCTAACAAACACATGAAAAGATGCTCAACATCGCTCATTATTACATAAATGCAAATCAAAACTACAATGAGATATCACCTCACACAAGTCAGAATGGCCATCATCAAAAAGTCTACAAACAATAAACGCTGGAGAGGGTGTGGAGAAAAGGGAACCCTCTTGCACTGTTGGTGGAAATGTAAATGGATACAGCCACTATGGAAGACAGTATGGAGATTCCTTAAAAAACTGGGAATAAAACTACCATATGACCTAGCAATCCCACTTCAGGCATATACCCTGAGGAAACCAAAATTGAAAAAGACACATGGATCCCATTGTTCGTTGCAGCACTATTTACAATAGCTAGAACATGGAAGTCACCTAGATGTCCATTGACCAATGAATGGATAAAGGAATGTGGTACATGTACACAATGGAATATTACTCAGCTATAGAAAGAATGCATTTGAGTCAGTTCTGATGAGATGGCTGAACCTAGAACCTATATACAGAGTGAAGTGAGTCAGAAAGACAAAGATAAATATTGTATTCTAACACATATATATGGAATCTAGAAAAATGGTACTGAGGAATTCATTTTCAGGACAGCAAATGGAAAAACAGAAAATAGATTTATGGACATGGGGAGAGGAAAGGAGAGGGTGAGATGTATGGAAAGAGTAACATGGAAACTTACATCCATATGTAAAATAAATAGCCAAAGGGAATTTGCTATATGTCTCAGGAAACACAAACAGGGGCTCTGAATCAACCTAGAGGGGTGGGATGGGGACAGAGATTCAAAAGGTAGGGGATACATATATACCCATGGGTGATTCATGTTGAGGTTTGACAGAAAACAACAAAATTCTGTAAAGTTATTATCCTTCATTTAAAAAATAAATTAATTTTAAAAACATACATTAGAAAATTTGGTGGGGTAATGGAGTATACTGTATTTTGATTATGGTGGTGGTTACATGATTATAGATGAAAGTGGATACTTCAATCCCAATCAAATAGCCTTGAGATGACTATAACCCTAGCCATCCCTTGACTGTAACCTTGAGACCTTGAGCTAGAACTCCCCAGCTAAGCTGCCACCAGATTTTTGACCAAGAGAAACTGTAAGATAACAAGCATTTGTTATTTAAGGTGCTGTTTTGGAGTAATTTATTATGCAACTCTCTCTATATCTATCTATCTATCTATATATAGATATAGATATTTAGATATATATTTCTCCTATTCTGTGTTCTATCTATCCATCATCTGTATTCTGACATAATCTACATAGGTTTAGATCCACTGAAAGATATACTCATTTTAAACAGAATACTTTGGAGAAGGAAATGGCAACCCACTCCAGTGTTCTTGCCTGGAGAATCCCAGGGATGGCGGAGCCTGGTGGGCTGCTGTCTATGGGGTTGCACAGACTGAAGTGACTTAGCTTAGCTTCAACAGCATTAAAAAAGCAAAAAAAAAAAAAAAAAAAAAAAANAAGGGGCTGACAGAGGATGAGATGGCTGGATGGCATCACTGACTCGATGGATGTGAGTCTGAGTGAACTCCGGGAGTTGGTGATAGACAGGCAGGCCTGGCGTGCAGCAATTCATAGGGTTGCAAAGAGTCGGACATGACTGAGCAGCTGAACTGAACTGAAAGCCAACAATTATAGAGCACAAATATTTTATAAATTGGTTTCAAATTTGAAGATACTTAAATCTTATAGACTAATACGTCATGATTTATCAGGTGGGGTTTTTTAGTAGTAGAAGAATTTCAACATATGTAAATCATTCAAAATAATGAACTACAATAAAAGAATAAAGGAGAAAAAAATATGTAATTGTCTTAATAGAAGCAGAAAGATGTTTGAGTAAACCCCCTCATGATTATAAACTCCCAGGAAACTAAGATTAAAAATATAAGTCTATTTAATAAAGGGCATCTGTTAATATATTGAATGCTCACTACTAAGAATGGAGAAAAGGCAATGACAGACACTTTTATTTTTTCATATTATTTTCAAGGTTTCCACTAGTGTAACAGTAAGAAAAATTGTAAAGATTGGAAAGAAAAGGCATGATATTTTTCATTTATAAAGTATTAAAGAATCTGCAAAATTATAAAAATTAATAGGTGAACTTATGTCAAAGGGCAAATAGGTAAGTGTTCATAAATAATCAAACAATTGGAAAATAAAGTTAAAAATAAAATTCTACTTATAAAGCATCAAAAATATCAAGTGTTTAACAAATACTTAAAGTATATGTAAAAATCATTATCCTGAAAACTATAAAATATTGCTGAATATAGAAGAAGAAAAGTAATAGGAAAGGCCATACTATGGATTAGAAGACATATCAATTATTTTCAAATTTATCTATTCAATTCCTGTCAATGTCCACTCTTTTTTTTAAAATGGGAGTTGATTAAAAAATGAATTAATCTGCCTAAATAAGACAACATAATATAATTTTTCTGTGTTTTAAGAAAAAAAGTCATAAATGTCTGGTGAAAAAATGGCAATTGAGAATGGGACTTGTTTTCTGGGAGACAGTAGAGAGTGGTGGAGTCTGTGTCACAGTGGAGACGGCTGCTTGTCTCAGGAGGGCAGCAGCTACAGAGCCATAGGGATTGTTGCTATGCAGCAATGGTGATAGCCAGAACTGCCAGGGTTTCTGAATTTTCACATGAGCTAGAAATCAGGATATTTACGTGAAAGCTTCTAAGTGTTAATTTTTGAAACATTTCCATTCATTTTTTTCTAACTGTAAGAATGGGAAAAATAGAATGTCTGAGGAGCTGAGGGTCATGTTTCATGCCTATGTGCTCTGGTAAAGACTTTAAGACACGCTCATTTTGTAAAGAAGCTACTCAGTGAGGGGATAGGATTGAGTGTGCCTTTGAAGACTTAGAGCCATAATTTTTCATATTTGTTGAACACTCTATATACGTCAAGCAGTAACTTTAGCAGCTACTTAGATCCTACATGAGGAAACATTTGAGCCTAGGAAAACTTAAATAGCATACACATGGAGGAGCTGACATTCAGTCTCAGGTGGTGTGATTCCAGAGCTCAAGTTCTCATATTTCTTCCAAGTATGGAGAAGAGGAGGAATGAAAGAATGAGAGAAGTCCATGTCAGGAAGCAATGCAAGTAAGGCAGGAGTCGCAACCCTGCACAAAGCATGTGGTCTTCTAATTCATGTCATCTCCTCCGACTTGCCACCCAGAGGCACAGCAAAAAGTTTTTTGTTTGTTTATTTTTATTGTTTAAATACTGTATCTGGATTTAAAAAGCACATACAAAATACTGTGACAATCAGCACATTTACTCTTTACATACAAACTTCTCTTGGAATGTCATTGTTTAGGACTTACCTCTTTCTCTGAAAACAAGGCTTATATTCTTGGCTTATCTAAGTGAGAATACTAATTTCAAGAACTAATAATTTCCTTGAGCATCATGAACTAATAATCTCCTTGAGCATCTGGAGTCTGACAAATGAGCTGGGTTATCCCTCCTCACATGTGATTAACAGCAGAATGAAAAGGCAAGCTCAGGAAAGATGGCTAAGCATAGAGAGAAAACAGAAAACAAAACAAAACTGCAGGGGTGCACAGAGGAATTCTGGGTAATCTTCCAGCCTGCCTGCCCAACAGGGTTGCTGAAGCAAGCTTTCCCCTCCCATTACTTCCTGAGAAACTCGGCCTTATCAGCACAATCCTTATGTAGATTAAGAGGAGAAGGCCCAAGGACAAGGCATGTTGTTCCAAATAAGGGTGGGTCCTTTCCCTCAGAGCGCCACAGGGGCAGTAGTGCTTCCAGAGGGCGGTAAGCAGGTAAACTGAGTTGAGCTGGTTCTTATTACCACAACATATAGGGAGGCAATCCTTACCACATATAGATGCTAAGCCATTTCCTACTGGTGTAGGCTCTTGGGCTCCCAAGTTATAGTATTTGTGCCTTCCCTTCTTCCCCTTCACTTGCCCTGGTCGCCTACTCATTCATTTCCCTCAGGAAGTCTTACATGGCATATCCAGGAACAAAGGCAAAGCAAAAGTAGCCAGAAAGAGTTTGAAAAATGTCACTAAGGGGAAGACTATTTAGTGTATTTGTTAAAGGCAATGTTACTCAGTTTTTAAAAAATAATTCAGTGGACATGCCCTCAGAACACTCACAGCTGGTGGGGTGGGTAAGGCCCACCATTACTCTCACATAATAAGTGCCACACTTATTATATGCCCAGTACTTTAGATCACAGAGGAGGGTGTGAATGATTTTGCCTGAAGCCAGTTGGGAGTGGGGAAGGGAAAGGCTCAGGCATTAAGTGAGTGGTTGGGTCCACACAGCTTGAGCATTGCACAGTGTGCAGCCCCTTCCACCGTGCAGTTGTGCAGGGTAACCCTTTCTATGGAACACTTTCAGTGGTAGGACTTCTCTGCAGTTTTTAGCATTCTTTGACCTCCACTCCCGTGAGATGCTTTGACTTGATCTGTCTCACCCTGGATAACTGCCATGAACCTTTACAGGAGAGTTGCAAACATCCTGGGTACAGCAAAGGATTGATGCATGACTTGTGCAGGCCCACCCTGGTGAAGGGACTGACCCTTTGCTGCTCTGCATCTCGCCTGAATCTTGCCCCCCCGCCTTTTTTTGCCTATTTCTTTGTCTCATCCTCTCTTCCCTTATGGCCTTACCTACACATGCTTGCTCTCCTTTCCCCTGCACACCTCCTGCCTCCACCCCAATTACTTTCTTTACTTACAACCAGATACTAGACTCACTTCTTTTTGGTATTTTTCCCCTGGATTTTCCTTAGGGCTTGACTTGACTTTTCTGTTTTCATGTACTTTGCTATGAAATGATTGACATTTTGCTAATTTACATAATAGGTATTTACATGTGTTTATTCCTCAAGTCTATGTTCTAGCACTTCTCATGTTTATAGAACAGGAGGCATGTTTCAGAGTCAGACAGGACTGGGTTTGAGTCACATTTAATCAAGTCTTTGGGCAAGTTACTCAAACTCTGAGTCCTAGTTTTCTCACAAACTTGGTATAATAGCACCTACCTTGCTTAAGTCATAGAGGAGTTGCAAGTAGTTAATGAAACAATTCCTATAAACTAGCACAGTGACTAAAACATAGTAAATTTTCTTAAAAAAATTTTTTTTTAAATATAAATTTATTTTAATTGGAGGTTAATTACTTTACTATATTACTTTACTTTACAATACTTTACTGTATTGGTTTTGCCATACATCAACATGAATCCACCACAGGTATACACGTGTTCCCCAACCTGAACCCCCCTCCTTCCTCCCTCCCCATACCATCCCTCTGGGTTATCCCAGTGCACCAGCCCCAAGCATCCAGTATCATGCATCGAACCTAGACTGGCGATTCGTTTCATATATGATATTATATATGTTTCAGTGCCATTCTCCCAAATCATCCCACCATGTCCCTCTCCCACAGAGTCCAAAAGACTGTTCTATACATCTGTGTCTCTTTTGTTGTCTCGCATACAGGGTTATCGTTACCATCTTTCTAAATCCCATATATATGTGTTAGTATACTGTATTGGTACCTAGTCATGTCTAAATAGATGTTCAAGAAACACTGAAAAATCAACAGGGAAAATGGCCAAAAGATCCAAAATAAGAACACATATACAAATATTCTTCAGAGCTGAAGTTATATTTATAAATCAGGCTCATGACATATTTTGTGTTCAAGGCTGTGCAGTGTACAGAGCAGGGGACTAAGGAATCAACTCTCAAGGCACTAACTCCTTCTCTGTTAAAGGATGGAAGGTTGGCCTCAGTCGTGCTGTCTGGCTGTGCAGGAATGAGATCCTGAATTTGTGAGCTCTGCCACTTCCGGATACACAAATACAAAACACAGCTCCATAATGCAGTGTGGAAATTAAGTATGACACGCTATATCAGTTCTAGGCACATTAGCAGAAATTGAAAATGGTTTCACACTTACACATTTTCAATGGATGATAAATAAGGTTAATGGATTGTGACTGAAATACTCCTGCCCTCTTAAATCTTCCAGGAAGCTTTTAAAACTGATAAATACGTATTCTTCATGATGGTTTAGAAAAATCTGCCCTAGTTCAATTTTGAGCTGCTTGCTGCTAAGTCACTTCAGTCGTGTCTGACTCTGTGCGACCCCACAGATGGCAGCTCACCAGGCTCCCCCATCCTGGGATTCTCCAGGCAAGAACACTGAAGTGAGTTGCCATTTCCTTCTCCAACGCATGAAAGTGAAAAGTGAAAATGAAGTCGCTCTGTTGTGTCCAACTCCTAGATACCCCATGGACTGCAGCCCACCAGGCTCCTCCGTCCATGGGATTTTCCAGGCAAGAGTACTGGAGTGGGTTGACATTGCCTTCTCTGTTGAGCTGCTTAGCACTGTGCAAAATATGAAAAAAAAACCTACCTGCAGAAATATCCAAGACTTGGCCCTTAGAAAAAAAGAGACATTGAAAATGACACTTAAATCATCAGCTTCTTAGAGTCTTTTGAAGTCTTACACATTCAAGTTGGCCTGGTGTTAATCTTCTTTTAAGAACACAATCCAAGGTCAGTATTGTATCTTGCATATTTTGCTTAGGAAGCTTTGGAATGCTCAGGGAAATTCTTTGAATGGCTTTCTGTGTTTTTCCCATATATGAGAAACAGAAGAGGGAATGAGGGGACCACACATCTTGCCATCTAGTTGGATGCAATGTCCTCCACTTTGCCAGACATAGTCTTGAGGGAACTAAGCTCACTTGAGGCAAAGGAAGAACATGGGTGAAGAGCTGGGACTGTGACACTGCATGGAGTTAGCCAGTTTTGCTTCCCTAATAACTCCAAAGGCTCGACAGATGCATTCCATGAAGAGCCTTGGCATCCAATTGTCTTTACCGAAAAGATCAGCTGGACTATGACAGCGTAGAGTTAGCAGGAGGTCCCTTGCTGTGGCATCTCAGAGGACAGCTCAGACACCAGGAAGAAGGAAGAAATCTGAGACAGCAGCAGTTTTCTCAAGGAAATCTGGGCTAAACTCGGGGCACAGAGACTGTTAGAAGAGGAGAGGGAAAGATGGATGATGACGGACATGAAGAACAGTTCCAGCTTGGACTAAACAGGTGGGTCTTACACTGCAGTTTCTACATGTTATCACCCTTGGGGGAAGGGAAATAGATCTTATTTTATGTCTGAGGCATAGGAGAAATTGCTCAACTGCATAATCGACACAGCTCTGCTATAGAAAAGAGTGTTTAAATCTGGGTAGAGAATCTATATTCAAGCCACTTATTAGCTAGATAATTTCAGGTTTTTAAACTTCTTTTTTTCCTGTTTTGACATTTTAACCTTCCTTTGGAAAGTGGGGTAGTCAAATCTACCTCAAAGGATTATTTTCAATATTAAATGAGATAGAAATATTCAGAAACTTAAGTGAGGTGAAAGTGAAAGTCACTTAGTCATGTCCGACTCTTAGTGACCCCATGGTCTTTACAATCCATGGAATTCTCCAGGCCAGAATACTGGAGTGGGTAGCCTTTCCCTTCTCCAGGGGATCTTCCCAACCCATGGATTGAACCCAGGCTTCCCGCATTGCATGCGGATTCTTTACTCACTGAACCACAAGGGAAGCCCAAGAATACTGGAGTGGGTAGCCCCTTCTCCAGGGGATCTTCCCAACCCAGGAATTGAACCTGGGTCTCCTGCATTGCAGGCAGATTCTTTACCAAGTGAGCTATTAGGGAAGCCCATAAATTTTAGAGTCCCACATAAATATTATCTTCATTTGCACTAGCATTAATTACTCAGGAAATAATCCTGCAAGATGGAGTTTCTTTTCCTTAGGAGGATCTCAAGTTCAGAGACCTTAAAATAACATGACTATTAGTGGATGGACTAGGGAAGTAAGTTCAACTAATTCACATTTACATCTTACTTTGATATAGCTTCCATAGCATTGACATCAGTCAGTTCAGTCGCTCAGTGATATCTGACTCTTTGCGACCTCATGGACTGCAGCACGCCAGGCCTTCCTGTCTACCAACAACTCCCGGATCTTACTGAAATTCATGTCCATCGAGTTGGTGATGCCATCCAACATCTCATCCTCTGTCTTCCCCTTCTCCTCCCTCCAACATCAGGGCTTTTTCAAATGAGTCAGTTCTTCACACCAGGTGGCCAAAGAATTGGAGTTTCAGCTTCAACATCAGTCCTTCCAATGAATTTTCAGAACTGATTTCCTTTAGGATTGACTGGTTGGGTCTCCTTGCAGTCTAAGGAGTCTCAAGAGTCTTCTCCAACACCACAGTTCAAAAGCATCAGTTCTTTGGTGCTCCACTTTCTTTATAGTCCACTCTCACATCCATACATGACTACTGGAAAAACCATAGCTTTGAGTAGGCAGACCTTCGTCAGCAAAACAATGTCTCTGCTTTTCAATATGCTGTCTAGGCTGGTCATATCTTTTCTTCTAAGGAGCAAGCATCTTTTAATTTCATGGCTGCAGTCACCATCTGCAGTGATAATGGAGCCACCAAAAATAAACTTTCTCACTGTTTCCATTGTTTCCCCGTCTATTTACCATGAAGTGATGGGACCAGATGCCATGATCTTAGTTTTTTGAATGTTGAGCTTTAAGCCAGCTTTTGTACTCTCCTCTTTCACTTTCATCAAGAATTGACATAGTAAGTTAAATAAGTTAAATAAAATGAATATTTCTTTTTTAGTAAGTGATGGTGAATCAAATATTGGTTTGTCTTAGATTTACTGCTAAGAATTTAGAAGAATGAACTCCTGGGTGAAGGAAGGAACCAGAGCCAGAATCAAGAATTACATCTGCATACCTGCATTTGGAAGTCCTTTGCGCAAATGTCTCTGGATATATCAGTCTTTTGCGATTTCTCCTAAATTCAGTTCCTCCCTGCCTTCTTCTCTCCTATGTCAGAGTAGCTATGCCATGTTAAGAAGAAATATGGACAAATTAAACTCTAAAATTCAGATTCTCAGAAGCTAGTAACCTTTGTTATGGCACTTCCTGGGATAATTGCTTTCTCATTGCAACGGGCATTTGACAGACACATATTTTCCCTTGTATGTCTTTCATCGTGAACACAGAAAGCAAACCACTCAGGATAATGGAATAAAGTACCACATTAGGATCTGTAAGCATATGTGCATTTATTCATAACAATGCTGAAAGGTTTTACGACATTTAAATCAATTGCACATGTATTCACCATATAATTAAATTAGCACTATGGAAGGCACCATAAGGGCTCCTATTACACTGTTTCCATTGCAAATAATTACCAAAAACAAACAAACAAACAAAAAAAAAAACTTGTAGTATTAGGGACAGTGTTTGCTTTGTAGTTACAGAAGGGCAATTTGTTTAAAAGCTTCACTGACGTCATGTATGCAATAACTATTTTATTTGTCATTTCAGCAAAATGCAACAGATAGATCTTTGCCAAATGAGATAGTATGTGTCATTGTAACCTTTTACATTATTTAAACACACATAATGAAGCCAAGTAGACTTAGGTAGTCACTAGCTACTTGAGTTGGCTGATTTTAAAATCAAATAGAAAGTTCTGGAAAAAAAAGAGGAGTAATAACCTTGAGATTTATATTGACAATAATAATAACTACCACCATGGACTCAATCTTACTGGTTGCTGGGAAGGGAACTAGATTTAAAACATGCAGTGCCTTCAAGTCTCACAAATAACTAGTTCTTAGGAATAATCTCCATTTTATTCATGAGGAAATGGAAACTCAGGGAGTTCCTTAGGTAAATTGTACAGGTTCAAGTCAGAGGCATTGGGAGGTAAAGTTGTATCAATGCCCATTTATTCCCAGTACAGAACATTAGATTTTAGTTAAACAGTAGGTAAAAATCCACAGTGAGCTGTCTTAGCAGTTCCTTTTAAGAACCCAAACAGTTTAAACTATATGCTGATTTGCAGATGATTCTGTAAACAGTAACATAAATTTATCACTCAATTATTTCCAATTTTCCTTGTAAATATTTTTGACTACCTTAAAGAAAACAGAAATAGATTTTGTTTGTTTTTCATAAGACAAATATTTAGGACAAAAATCATAGAGCAAAAGGCTTATTTCTTCTTCCACGATAGAGAACAAAACATAACCGAAAGACCTTCTATAACACCACGGAACCTCCTCTGTGCAGAGAAATACTGAGCTTGAGATAGTCAGGATAGGACATTGGTTATATATTGTTTCCCTTTTCATATAATTTTGATGACTTCCTTAAAACATGGCGGGGCTCACCTCTCAAGCTATTTCTTCAGAATACAAGCCATTGGGTAAACATGAGCATTGAGCCCTTTAGAAACATACAGCTTTAAAAGACTTAACTGAAATGGCTAATTAGTAGAAAATCACATTTCAAAAGCCACCATAAGAGTGACAGCTACATCAAGAGCTTGTTCTTCTCTGTAACTCTGAAACCATTCTTTGTATTATTGGATAACAGTATATCCCTGACATATTTTGTTGTTGTTCAGTAGCTAAGATGTGTCCATATCTTTGCCACCCTGTGGACTATCATGCCAGGCTTCCCTATCTGACACTGTCTCCTGGAGTTCGCTCAAACTCATGTCCACTGAGTTGGTGATGCCATCCAAACATCTCATCCTCTGTCTCCCCCTTCTCCTCCTGCCTTCAATCTTTCCCAGCATCAGGGTATTTTCCAGTGAGTCATTTCTTCGCATCAGATGGCCAAAGTATTGCAGCTTCAGCTTCAGCATCAGTCCTTCCAATGAATATTCAAGGTTAATTTCCTTTAGGATGGCCTGGTTGGATCTCCTTGCAGTCCAAGGAACTGTCAAGAATCTTCTCCAATACCACAATTCAAAAGCATCAAATCTTTGGGACTCGGCCTTCTTTATGGTCCAATTCCCATATCCATACATGACTATTGGAAAAACCATAGCTTTGACGATATGCACCTTTGTCAGTGAAGTGATGTCTCTGCTGCTTTTTAATATGCTGTCTAGGTTTGTCATAGGTTTTCTTCCAAGGAGCAAGCATTTTTTAGTTTCATGGATTCAGTCACCATCTGCAGTGATTTTGAGCCCAAGAAAAGATCTGTTTGTCACTGTTTCTACTTTTCCCCAACTATTTGCCATGAAGTGACAGGACCAGATGCCATGATCTTAGTTTTTCGAATGTTGAGTTTTAAGCCAGTTTTTTCACTCTCTCCTTTCACCCTCACCAAGAGGCTCTTTAGTTCCTCTTTGTTTTCTGCCATTAGAGTGGTATCATCCTCATATCTGAGGTTGTTGATATTTCTCCCAGCAGTCTTATTTCCCCTTGTGATTCATCTAGCCTGGCATTTTGCTTAATGTACTCAGCATATAAGTTAAATAAGCAGGGTGACAATACATAGCTTTGATGTACTCCTCTCCCAATTTTGAACCAGTACATTGTTCTATGTCTGGCTCTAACTATTGCTTCTTGTCCTGCATACAGGTTTCTCAGGAGACATGTAAGGTGGTCTGTATTCCTGTCTCTTTAAAAATTTTCCACAGTTTGTTGTGATCTACACAGTCAAAGGTTTAGTGTAGTCAATGAAGCAGACATAGATATTTTTCTGGAATTCCCTTGCTTTTTCTATGATCCAGTGGATGGTGGCAATTTGATCTCTGATTCCTCTGTATTTTCTAAATACAGTTTACACATCTGGAAGTTCTCGGTTTATGTACTGTTGAAGGCTAGCTTGAGGGATTTTGATCATTACCTTGCTTGCATGTGAAACGAGTGCAATTGTACAGTAGTTTGAACATTCTTTGGCATCCCTTTCTTTGGGACTGGAATGAACACTGAAGTTTTCCAGTCCTGTGGCCACTCCTGAGTTTTCCAAATTTGCTGGCATATTGAGGGCAGCATTTGAACAATGTCATCTTTTAGGATTTGAAATGACTCAGCTGGAATTCCATCACCTCCACTAGCTTTGTTTGTAGTAATGCTTCCTAAGGCCCACTTGACTTCACACTCTAGGCTGTCTGGCTCTAGGTGAGTGACCACACCATTGTGGTTGTCCACATCGTTAAGACCTTGTGTAGTTCTGTGTATCCTTGCCACCTCTTCTTAATCTCTTTTACTTCTGTTAGGTCCTTGCTGTTTCTGTCCTTTATTGTGCCCATCTTTGCCTGAATTTAGAGGTGCCTTGGTATCTCTAATTTTCTTGAAGAGATCTCTAGTCTTTCCCATTCTATTGTTATCCTCTATTTCTTTACATTGTTCACTAAGAGACTTTCTTATCTCTCCCTGTTATTCTCTGGAATTCTCCATTCAGTTTGATATATCTTTCCCTTTCTCTTTTGCTTTTCACTTCTTTTCTCAGCTATTTATAAGGTCTCTTCAGACAACCACTGTGCCTTCTTGCATTTCTTTTTCTTTGGGGTGTTTTTGGGTGTTTTTGGTCACTGACTCCTATAAAATGTTACAAACCTCTTTCCATAGTTCTTCAAGCCCTCTGTCTACTAGATCTAATACCTTGAATCTGTTCATCACCTCCATTGTATAAACACAAGGGATTTGGTTTAGGTCATACATGAATCATCTAGTGGTTTTCCCTACTTTTTTCAATATAAGCCTGAATTTTGCAATAAGGAGTTGATGATCTGAGCCACAGCCAGCTCCCGGTCTTGTTTTTGCTGCCTGTATAGAGTTTCTCCACCTTTGGCTGCAAAGAATATAATCAATCTTATTGACATATTTAATTGTGAATATATTTTTCCCAAGAAGAGGACTTCATTGGGATTCTATCATCTAAAAAAAATAAAAATACTATCACAATAGATCAACTTTTTTCCAACTGATATAAATTGAATAATAGCATGTTGGAAATCTTTTTCTCTCTAGGGAATCACATTGCATGTTAGCCTTATAAAGTCTCTGAGTTCTGCAAAAAAGAAAAGTGCTTAAATTTCTTTAGCTGAACAGTTACATTTTGAGAGAGCATCACTGTTTTTCATCACTTCTAGAACATCCTTCAGGGAAACTGTAGTGGATTCTGTGATGTGCTATCCACATATGTCTATCCCCCAGCTGTCAGCTTCTTTAAGGTTTGCCTCAGTCACAGAGAAACTTACCCAGTGATATTCCCTTCCCAGTGATCAGGAGGGAGACTGGCCCACATTCAGTTGCATACTGAGGTAAGAGTGTAAAGGCCTAGCCATTTTTCCCAAATGTAAGATAGCACTGACTAGCACTAAGTACTTCAGAGCTCCTCGTAGTGTTCAATGAGGTATGCGTGCTACGCATGCTAAGTCACTTCAGTCATGTCCGACTCTTTGCAACCCTATTGATCATATCCCAGTGGGTTCTTCAGTCCATGGGATTCTCCTGGCAAGAATACTGGAATGAGTTTCCATTTCCTGCTCCAGGGTGAATGAGGTATTGTTTGGCCTAAATAACAGTTTGACTTTTCTTCTTAATCCTGCTTCCAGTCCTTTCCACAGGGTTAATCCCAATAAATAGCTTAAATACCAAGCTCTATCTCAGAACTATTTCTAAAAAAACCCATTTGTGAACTTGTTACCAAGAGTAGTCTGAGAAATAAGGTAGTAAGATGGGATTTGGAAGCAAGATAACTCACTGCCCAGTGGGCAAGGAAGACCCCATTACTAATAGTAAAGAAATCACAGAAGGCTCCTGGCACCAGATGGTGGTAGAACTGTTCAAATTCTCACCAATTGTGAATTGGGATGTTGTATAGATGGAAAGGATGCGGCAAGTGTGATTCATCAGGTGCTTGAGAATTTCAGAGAAAACAGCATCTATGTGGGTGACGGGAAGGGGTAACTATTGCTAAGCACCACTGGTGCTGCAAAAATGAAAACAGAAAACTATGGTTTGTTACCCAGAAACTGAAAGCCATTTCTGAGAGTCACAGGGACTCCTCAGTAGCCTATGAAGATGCTCTCATCTTCTGAAGTGGGAGAGAAGAGAAAGTGGAGTACCACTTTTAGGATTTAATAGTCACAGTGACTGAGCCCCAGAGGATATTCAAAGCTCAGAGGATGTTACTGCATGGTCAGAATGTAGGTTGGGAAATGTATAGCTTTTGATGAATGAAGACTATCACTTAACTGTGATGAATGATGCTAAAGTTGAAACTCCAGTACTTTCCACCTCATGCAAAGAGTTGACTCATTGGAAAAGACTTTGATGCTGGGAGGGATTGGGGGCAGGAGGAGAAAGGGACGACAGAGGGTGAGATGGCTGGATGGCATCACTGACTCCATGGATGCGAGTCTGAGTCAACTCCGGGAATTGGTGATGGACAGGGAGGCCTGGCATGCTGTGATTCACGGGGTCTCAAAGAGTCGGACACGACTGAGTGACTGAACTGAACTGAACTGAACTGTGGTGACGGAGCGAGATGAACAAGAAGGAGCTAGCATACTGGAGGCTTTGGTGGAAGACATTGGAGCTTCAAAAGATAGAAGGCAAACCCTATGAAGATCGAAGGGCTTGTCACATCAGTAATATGTCTAGTTGTTAATATGTGTTTGGAACATCTGATATGAGTAAAAGACAAGTTATGAGACACTAAACATAACTTTGCATTGTGAGTGGGTCCAGCAAGTCATATGGTGCGGCAGGCCATTCCTATCATGAGACAGAGTGGCATTTGATATACCTGGGACAATGCACTTTTGTCATGATTGGGTACAAGCAAACTGGTAATTCAGTCTCCTGTGTCATTCCCAGTGGTCCTCAAAGCTCCTTTTTCAGCTCACACCTGTGATCATATGAGAGCTTCCTTTAAATATATCATCTTGGTATATGACTGCAAGCTGAAAAGGAATGGCAGCTGCACAGGCCTTTAAAGAGGGGAAATAATCTCAGAGAGTAGAGTGGAGCACAGGGTCTCAAACTGTATAAAAGAGAAATGGCTTAAGAGTATATAAGAATTCGTGAGCCATTGTATTAATGAAAAGGCTGGCTAGCTAGCCAGGAGCTTGAAAGAAGAAACATTGGAATTTGGGAATGAGATCTGAGCTAGCGGTATGTGGAAGAACGTGTTTGGACAGAACATGAAATGGAGTCTTTGTGCAATGTGTTAACACCAGCAAGAGGCTGTGCTACCATGTCAAGAAGGGAAGTGTTCCAAATGCATGTGTTCTGTATAAGTAGGAGAGGAGGAAGACAAAATCCACACATACTTCTCACTTTATTTTAGTTTGATATACCATTTATTTGATTATAAGCTATTTATAATTTTATAATACAGTGAGTATAAAATAAGCATGTTGAGTAAGAGACATAAGGGAAGAAAAACATTCTTTGAGCAAAGACCCTACAGAAAGTGTATAGCAGTATGGAGGGTGGGGGTAGTGTAGGGTGAAAATCAATGATATAATCTTTTGATTTAAATAAGACAGAGCAAGTAAAATGAACAGAAGCCACTGCACCTAAATGCAGAACTTCATTTACATAGAAACAGGAACAGTTTCATATTCAAGAAATGTCAGTTTTCTATAAATACGGAGGTTCAGTCATTACCACCAGAATTATTCATTATACTATGATTCAAAACAAGATGAATATACCGGGCCAACATTAGAACTCCAATCCACAAAGTGGCCTTTCATGTTTTTTCAAAACTGGGTTTGTCCATCCAAAAATAGAAGTTTGCTGAGTATGTGATAAGGTCAGAAAATAAAAAGGAAATGAACTCATTTCTTTCCCAATACAAGTGAGCAAGGACTAGTCATTATAAACATTTGGAATGTTTAACTGACTTGCATAGATTACCATTTCCTTAAATATTTTAAACTGTAAAATTTGGCAATGGGAGAATATTGGCATCTGAGTTTTCCTTCCAATTGTTTCTCTCTCTTCACCCCTATCTTTAGCCACTTCTCCTTTCTATTCTTTACCTACCTATATCACATCCATTCTTTAAGCCCTGTGTGAGACTTTAAAGTCTTTTCTGATGATTCGCTTTTAGGATTTTCTTGGGGACTCTGTGTGTGTGTGTGTGTTCAAATATACATATATACTCATTTATCTTGCTTAAGGTTTAGTGGACCTTTTCAAATTGAAATCTCATCCCTAACTTCAATTTTAGGATACTTTTGTCTATTGATCCTTTCATAATTTCTTTATCATCATAACCTCTATTCTCTCAATCTGGAACTCCTCCTATAAGAAACATTATATATATCTTGAATACCTGCTCCTAGTCTCTGCATTTTTTCTCATGTTTTGTTTCTTCTCTGTTTGACTCATGTTTTCTTCCAGATCACACATTTTGTCTTCAACGGTGATCATTCTAGTGATTTAGCTCAGTTACAAATACATTGTTGTTGTTGTTTAGTCATGTCTGACTCTTTTGTGACCCCCATGGACTATAGCCTGCCAGGCTCCTTTGTTCTAGGCAAGAATACTGGAGTGTTTTGCCATTTCCTTCTCCAGGGAATCTTCACAACTCAGGGACAGAACCTGTTACTCCTGCACTGCAGATGATTCTTTACCACTGAGCCACTATAAATATATGTTTAGACTTAATTGCCAAACCCTTTCTCTTATTTTCTGTCATTCTGTCATAGCATGACAAATTTTTGTATACACTGAAATTCCATAGAATTGTTTCTAAAGTCTTTGAGACGTCAATTATCTCTGTTTCTTCCAGGACTAGTCTTTCTCTGTGTTCACTATGCTCTTATTTCATGATGTTGGTTTTTCTCAAATGAGTGGTAGTCCTTATTGGTTTGTTCGTGTTCATACGTGAACTGGGTTAATGAGTCAGGTGGCATGGTATTTCTTGAAGTTATCCCATTCTTTTCTTCCACTGACTACTACCTAAATGGAAGGACTCAATTAGATTCTGGGTATGAAGACATCATGTTTCAACTAACAGTCTACTATTTAGCTGCACAGTCATGGGGTTTCTTCAGTTTTAGATTTCCCCATTGCCAGATGAGAAATTTTTCTACTAGCAGAGAAATTCACTGTTTTTTCCTTCAGTAGAGGTGCCTGTCACTTCCTCTTTTTTCTTTTCTCACTCTCATAGGAATTTTAAGTAAGCCCACAGATTAAGTCTGAGCCCTCCTCAGACAGCATTGTTGCTTTACATTTTGCATTTTACCCTGGATAAGATTTTTCTCCAGCCCATTCCTCAGTGTGTGTGTGTAGAGAGAGACAGAGAGACCAACTAGCACAGATACTTTAAATATAGTTCCCTAGTAAATAGCTCTAATGCTTTGCTCCAGGAATCCATTTTGTTTTTTGTCTTGTTTTGTTTCATGTGTTCACTTTGAGCTTGATATTTCCCTGAGTCTGTGATTATCTTCATGATGACATTCATCTATTCATGCTTTATGCAATGGTTTATCCAGTTTCATTAGGCCCAGTCCATCTGCTTTTTATGTCTCAGGACTCTTTTACAATAGCTTAGATTTTCTTATTTTCCATCTGTTGTGAACCAAGTCTTTTCTTTAAGTTGGACTGAATTTGCTGAATATAATTCTAATTGGTTAGCATATTTATATATTCAAATTCAGATTTGAAATATGTTCTTCAACCACATAGAATGAGAGATTATATTTAAAAACAAATGGTTGTTTTGAAGAGTAGCTTCTCATAATGAACCATTGTTAAATTGATCTAATATATCTGTAAATTTTATATATATATAACTTATTTTTTTGTAAATAAAATGTCAAGAAAGGCATACAGATTCCATATCAAAGGATACCTAAAATTCATACTTTGAAAATCAGATTTGACTATAAAGAGAATTTTATTGACACAGGCTTTATCTTGATCTAATCTTAAAATGTGTATCCTGTTTATTTTACTTACTTTATTGACTAAAAAGAAAATAAATGTAAAAATTATACTTCTTTCTATCCACTAAAATGTTAATATCTGAGTATATTTGACAACAGTAACAAGGAAGCAACTTTTTAGTCTTTTTTTAATGCAGAATTAGATCTTGGCTGTAGCTTAAAGCTACATGAATCCTCAGGTTGTTCATTACTGGTTAAGATATTTCCTCTCCCAGGGGCACTTGCATTTTAATAGAGAACTCTTGTAGCACAAAAGCCTTCCAGACTAAAAGAAATTAATCTCTAAAAGTGAAACTTGAGATATTATGGGAACTCTTGGGGCAAAGAAGAGGAGGGAATTTTTAAATGGCAGTCCTTCCTACAACCTTCAAATTACATCAAACCTATCATAAAACAAGGTTTAGTAGGGAAAAGGAGAAAATCATATAACTCCACTTTTTTCATAGGACGTAAAATTTGTTTCCAACAGTCAAAAACGCTAAAGGACTATCATTTACATATTTTGAAAAACATGTACCGTGACTCTTTTGATATAGTAAATCATTGTATAAAGTGTTACTTTAATTACCCAGTCCAAATAATCTCCTTTCTCTTAATCCCTACCAAACAAAGAGTCGATTCAGATGATTCGTACAAAGTATACAATATTAAGGGGCTTCCTAGGTGGCACTAGTGGTAAAGAACCCACCTTCCATTTCAGGAGACAAGAGATTCCCTGGGTTGGGAAGATCCCCTGGAGGAGGGCATGGCAACCCACTTGGTATTTTTTGCTTAGAGATTCCTTGGACAGAGGAGCCTAATGGGCTACAGTCTACAGGGTTGTAAAGAGTCGGACACAACTGAGGTGACTTAGCACTCACTCACACAAACAGTATTAAAGGACATCCATGCAGGGATACAAATGGAGTGCCTGGTAGAGTGTCAGAAATGTTTGGAGTAAATAATATTGATGATGATAACCCCTGAGTTGAGTGAACTGCCAAAATTCTAGATGCCCATAAAAGAGACTGAGGCCATAATATATATCCAAAATGTATATTAAAATTGACCTTTCCAATTGAGACACAATGGGTCAGATAAATGATACAGTTAGGTGATAATTGACCCTGAGTGATCCAGTAATTTTTCCTTTCTCTGTTAGTCCATCACCTATAAGAGGAATGAATCTTGGTTTTCTTTTCCTTCTAAATTTCTTGTACAATCAACTTCTGAACCTGCAATTATGTAAATAGAAATGGTAGATAGCACCCTCAAATTCTAGAACTGATGGAGACCACAGAAAATGAGCTTCCTGCCCTCTGCCTGCCATTTTGCTTAAAGAAATGAAAGAAAAATTTGATCAAAGAAAAGAAATAAGATTTCTATTTCCAGCCAGTTTCAATTCAGTCAGAAGAGATCTAAAATGAATTTGGACCTCCACACAGGTCAAACTAGAATAATTGTTTAATTACTATGTGGAGATGCTATTTTGCAAGCCAAGTTCCATTTTCTTTCTTTTTTCTTCTTTTTTAAAAAAAATAATATAGTTATGTTTAAAAAGAAGCTAAAAACTGAGAAAGAGATTTTTAGTTCTCAACATATAAAAAATATCAACTAGAGTGTTTCAATATTCTATTCATTAAATAGGAAGAAGGTAACATATGAAATGCCATGTACCTTCAAGTATTTATATAGATGAATATTCTGGTCATCTTAAGCAATCTCCTCTCTGAACTCTCTGAGTCTTGACTACTTTTAAATTTATTTTGGTGGAAGCAATTACTGATTTAATTCAACCTAGTAGTCATTTTCTTAGAAAAGTATCCCCTTCATGAATGAATAAAATCTTTGACCAAAGCAATTAAAGAAAGATTTTAGGATTATCTTTTCCCCCCCTTTTTTAGCTTAAAAGAATTATTATCTATCTGGCCTAAAAAAAATTGTAAGAAATATTACTCTGGAATAACAGATGTCACAGATAAAGAAGAAACTCTTTAAGTCATGTGTCACAGAAAGAGCAGATGTGCCCTCAAGGAAGAAAAAAAAAAACACCTTGTTTTCATGCAATTATCTTTTTTAATGAAAATAAATGAAGGAGAAAAACTCACAAGACCTTATCAACATCAGTATCTTCTCTCTTTCTCCCTCCCAAACAGTTTCCCCTGAAACTAAAGTAGCTCTTTAACCTTCTCAATTCTTGAATCACCTACTAAGTAAGCACTCATGACGATAAGTACTGAAGTCTGAAAAGAATCTTACTGATTGGTTTCAAAAGCAGCCATTCAACCTCACAAGAGTAACTTTTTTAAATTAAGAACTGAACAGTAGGTAGATTACAAGAAGATGGTAAAACAGATAAAGGAAGCTTTAGAAATGCAAAGCGAATCTTAGATAATAAATATGAGAAGGCATTCTAAATATGATGGCCCCAAATGTATTTTATGCTACAACTCAAGAGATCAGATGAGGAGAAAATCAGAACATTATAGTCCAGAATAAGAAATTAAGATATTTGGATCAGAGAAGGGACTAAAGTATTTCATCATTGCACTCTTGTTCCATTTATATAAAAAAGAACAATGGGAAAATTGCAGTGGGTTGTTGAGAAGTATAGAAACAGCAGAAGCCTTGAATACCAGATGGCTGACATTATGAGAAATGCAAGTGTCAAAACTCCAATGAACCTAACCTAACCTATCCATGAGTGGGGTGGGTAGTGCAGTGCTGAGGATTATACTTTTCATTTTTTTCTATACATTTGAAATACTCTTAATTGGGTTCATTTATTCTACCATTAGGAAATTTTCCCCCTCTCTAGAATACTTATTAATATTCCACAAATCTTTATTCCCTATTTGTTCTTGGAATCCTCCTCCTGGTTTTCTCAGGCAATGGTATCAAAAGCGAGGAGAGGGACAATTAACAGAAATTCATTTCTGACCCATTAGAGGCTTTGGGTCAGAGAAGGCAATGACACCTCCCTCCAGTACTCTTGCCTGGGTAATCCCATGGACGGAGGAGCCTCATAGGCTACAGTCCATGAGGTCGCTAAGAGTTGGATATGACTGAGCGACTTCATTTTCACTTTTCACTTTCATGCATTGGAGAAGGAAATGGCAACCCATCTGGCAACAGATGGCTCAAGTCCATCTGCTGACACTGGCGTTGCATAACCATACTTGACTCCTTTTCTTTCTTCTGATTTCCATTATTCTTAACAATTTAAAACTTGTATCTCACATTAAAAAAAAAATTATGTTAGTTCTGAGGTCAGGCTAATAGCATCTCATTTCCTTACAGTTCAGTTCAGTCGCTCAGTCGTGTCTGACTCTTTACGACCCCATGAATCGCAGCACGCCAGGCCTCCCTGTCCATCACCAACTCCCGGGGTTCACTCAGACTCACGCCCATCGAGTCAGTGATGCTATCCAGCCATCTCATCCTCGGTTGTCCCCTTCTCCTCCTGTCCCCAATCCCTCCCAGCATCAGAGTCTTTTCCAATGAGTCAACTCTTCACATGAGGTGGCCAAAGTACTGGAGCTTCAGCTTTAGCATCGTTCCTTCCAAAGAATTCCCAGGGCCGATCTCCTTCAGAATGGACTGGTTGGATCTCTTTGCAGTCCAAGGGACTCTCAAGAGTCTTCTCCAACACCACAATTCAAAAGCATCGATTCTTCGGTGTTCAGCCTTCTTCACAGTCCAACTCTCACATCCATACATGACCACTGGAAAAACCATAGCCTTGACTAGACGGACCTTAGT
>SJYA01001807.1:2655108-2678463 GCA_006410615.1 Neotragus moschatus
AAAGTCTGACACTGTTTCCACTATTTCCCCATCTATTTGCCATTAAGTGATGGGACCAGATGCCATGATCTTCGTTTTCCGAATGTTGAGCTTTAAGCCAACTTTTTCACTCTCCTCTTTCACTTTCATTAAGAGGCTTTTTAGTTCCTCTTCACTTTCTGCCACAAGGGTGGTGTCATCTGCATATCTGAGGTTATTGATATTTCTCCCAGAAATCTTGATTCCAGCTTGTGCTTCTTCCAACCCAGCGTTTCTCATGATGTATTCTGCACAAGTTAAATAAGCAGGATGACCGTGTACATCCTTGACGTACTCCTTTTCCTATTTGGAACCAGTCTGTTGTTCCATGTCCAGTTCGAACTGTTGCTTCTTGACCTGCATACAGATTTCTCAAGAGGCAGGTCAGGTGGTCTGGTATTCCCATCTCTCTCAGAAGTTTCCACAGTTGATTGTGATCCACACAGTCAAAGGCTTTGGCATAGTCAATAAAACAGAAAATGGACACTACACTCAAAGAGGTTAGGATGCCTGGGAAATACCTTTTCTATATTCCAGTAATTAGAGGCAGTGGAGATTTACAGAAAGGAAAATCTAAAGTTTAAGATTTCAATGTCATTAAAATACAATTCTTATAGTAGCCTACATAGATGGAATGTTTCCTATTTTTCAGACATTTTGGTACACCTGTTATGTCAGGTTAACTCTCTCAATAGTCCTTAGGGTAGATACCATTGTTTCATTTTAACCGAGGTTTAAAGAGGTAGCACGTAGGGAAAAATCAGTATTTTTGAACACAGGGCATCTTAAATGAGAGCTGATGCTCTCAATACCTAGGCATATGGCCTTCTTCATGTAAGAAGTTCAACTTCAAATGTTCACCAAAAAAAAAATAAAATAAAAAGCTAGAAAAAGGGTTCAGAATAATTTTAAATATCCAGATATCTTTGGTCCAGTCACAGGTGAGACCTGATATTGAATATACTGGCATAAGTGCTATAAAATGATTTTTTACCACTGGACTCTACAATTACAGGTTCCTTTCTTTGAATCTTGACAACTTTTCAGATTGCCAAGTTCTCCTAATAAGAAGGCAGGAATAGACACTTCAGAGAGTTGAATCTTACTGAATCAGAATCTCTGAGGTTGGAAATCTGCATTTTTAAAAAAAGCTTTCCAGGTGAGACAAGTTTAGAAACCATTGCCTCAAGCTAAACTCTTATTAAGAAGTAGTTAGAAGGAGTACCTGACCAGAGGAAAAGAATATATAGAACTATGCAAAACTTGGTAAGACAAAGGAACTAGGGGGAAAAACAGGAGTGTTAGTAGGACTGGACCTGCCCTCAGCGGGTGGGGGAACTAAAGCAGGGGTCCGATCCTCACGTGGGGCAATTGTCTGAGTAAGAGGAGAAACATTTAAGGCTGAGAGTAAAACAGCTCATCTGTGGCAGCCTAAATGGAATGAGAATCAGACAATCCTTGCCACAGCCATACATATCCCGGACAGGGACAAGGATCCCCTGGAAGGCAAAGCAGCTGGGTTTGGGAGTGTGGAGCAATCCTGGGGTGAGGGCTGCTGTTGAGTACAGAGACACAGATTGAGGGGAGGTTAGGGAGGAGATTGTGGTGGGAAATGCCTGTGGAGGAAAGCCGGGCAGCTATGGAAGCAAGATGATACTGCTGAGTCACACATAGGGGGTGGAGCCCTCACCATAGCCTCTCTCCCCCCACACGCCAGCATCTGCAGCTGAATAATAGAGACACTGGCCCATCAAATGCCTGACACACTGAACTACAGAGTAGGACCCCCAGTCAGGGGGGCTCCTCTATGTGCCTGATGTNGCAAGATGATACTGCTGAGTCACACATAGGGGGTGGAGCCCTCACCATAGCCTCTCTCCCCCCACACGCCAGCATCTGCAGCTGAATAATAGAGACACTGGCCCATCAAATGCCTGACACACTGAACTACAGAGTAGGACCCCCAGTCAGGGGGGCTCCTCTATGTGCCTGATGTGCCAAACAACAGAGAAGGACCCCAGGCAAGGGAGCCCTCTAAGTGCCTGAATGGGCGGAGCTATGGAGAAAGACTAGCCAGAGAGACCTTTCTGATCACCAGCTGCAAAAGGCTCGATAAAAGACTCTGATAGGGCCATAACTCCTGCGGTGGAGGCAGTCTGTGTCCCTGTACACTTGGTGCCACCAGGGTCCCCACAAGCCAAGCGGCTGCTCCACCTTCATGCTCAACTCGAACTGGGGCAAAGCTGCCACAGGCAAAATAAGTCTTATGTCTGTGCTCACAGAGTTGCTTTGGTAGTGTCCAACTCTTTGTGACCCTGTAGACTGCACCCTGCCAGGCTTCTCTGTCAGGGAGGGAGGTTCTCCAGGCAAGAATACTGGAGTGTATTGGCCAATACTGGTTGAGATACCCTCCTAGAGCACTATATTTCCTGCTTCCCTAGCTGCCAACTCCCCTGAGAACCTGGTGCTGCCAGAACCCCTGTGACCCAAGCAGCTGCACTACCTCCACACCTGGCCCTCACAAGGGCAAAACCAAATCCTCCAGGGCAGCCTCAGAAGCAAACCCCAGTGGATGACCCACATGCAGAGGTGGAAATAAAACCACAGTTGAAACCCAGGGGCAGTGTGCCTAAGGAAGAAGACCCAAAACCTTCCCACCAGCTGTACAAGCTGTAGATTAAACCCATATGATCAACTAGGAGACTCTGTGTGTATGAAATATATAAAAGGTCACTGAGAGCTCCCACAAAACAAAACACACTAGTTCTGATAGCTATGGACATTGGAGGCAAGAATATATAGGAGTAGGACAAGATTAGAATCTGAGCTGCCCTCACAGCCAGTCCAGAGATGAGCATAGTGTCAGAGGGCATCCTAGGGAGGTGAGGTGGACTGTGACTCCCAGTGAGGGAAAGGACTCTGACAGCAGAGACTCAAGAAAAACATTTATTATTCTTATGTTTTGATTTGTTCTGTAGGTTCATTTGGATTTCTCTCCCCACCCCCCCTTTTACCCTGCTCTGTTGTAGTCTGTTTTATTGGCACTATGAAATCTAACTAAGGTTTTGAGCTTTTTTCTTTTTTCCCAGTCACACTTTTAATTGCTGCTATAAACTTCTGCTTGTATGTCAGGCTTTTGCAGTTCTGTGGAGTTTTCCTTTTTTGTTCTTTTTTCCTCTTTTTTTAATTTTAATTTTTTAAAAACCTATTACTATTTTTCTACATTTATTCCTTTGTTGCTTTTCCTCTATTCTTTTCCATTTGCAGTTAATCTTTAATGTATGTGAAAGATTATCTATCTTCTTTATCTACCTCTATTTAATTTTATGTGTCTATTCTCTTTCTTACTTTTCCTTTCAACATATTTGTTAGTTTTATTTTCATTGCTTTATTCCCCAATTGGCACCTTGCTCTAGTTTTATTTTCTAGTTTGTGCTGTTGTTAGTTTTGTTCTGGTAGATATAATTTTTGGTTTCATTTGTTCACCAGGTCAATCTACTGTACTTTATTTTTGTTTGAATATTTTCACTTTGCTCATGGGTGTATATGTATCTATGTATATTTCATTATTTTATTATTTGCCATATTTTGTAACTGTCATTTGGGGTACATTGTTTTCTCATTTTTGGATATTTGTTTTAATCTCACTTAATGCCATAACAAACAACTTGTGGAACCTTCATTTCTGACCAGAGATCAAGCCCTGAGCCATTGGAATGGGACTACTGACACCAAGACCTTAGACTACTAGAGAACTAACCCTAGTGAATATCAAATAGTGAGAACTCACACAAAGGAAACCTCTTAAATACAAGACCCAGCATCACCCAAATACTAGTAGCACTCTGTGCAGGATGCCTCATCTAAACCACAAACAAAACAAAAATACAAACCTAATCATCAGCAGACAGGATTATTACTTCACTCAGCCTTTCCCATCAGAGGAAAAACGTACAAACAAACAAAAACTCAGCACAAATCTTAACCTATATGAAGCTTACACAAACCACTGGACCAACCTTAGGAGGGAAGAAACCAAAAGGAAGAAAGAATTCAACCTTGAAGCCTGGGAAAAGGAGACCTCAAACACATGTTAAAAAAAAAAAAAAGAAGAAGAAGAAAAGGCAGAGAAATACTACACAAATGAAGGAACAAACTAGAAACACAGAAGTCCAAATAAATGAAAAATAAATAGGCAAACTACCTGAAAAAGAATTCAGAATAATGATAATAAAGATGATCAAAAACCTTGAAAACAAAATATAGAAAAAATGCAAGAATCAATTAACAAAGACCTTGAAGAATTAAAGAATAAATACAGAAATAACACAATTACTGAAATTAAAAACAGAAGGAATCAATAGCAGAATATCTGAAGCAGAAGAATGAATCAGTGAGCTAGAAGATAAAATGGTGGCAATAACTTCTGAAGACTAGAATAAAGTAAAACAAATGAAAGAGCTGAAGATAGTCTCAGAGACCTCTAGGACAATATCAAACGCACTAACATTCAAATTATAGGAGTCCCAGAAGAAGCAGAGAAAAAGAAAGGGTATGAGAAAATTTTTGAAGAAATTATAGTTGAAAATTTCCCCAACATGAAAAAGGAAATAGTCAATCAAGTCCAAGAGGCACAAAGAGTCTCATACAGGATAAACCCAAGGAGAAACACACCAAGACATACTAATCAAACTAACAAAGACTAAGAACACAAAGAAAGGATATTAAAAGCAGCAAGGGAGAAGCTGTCGGGAGTGGTTCTGAGAGAAAAATCCACCCGTGACAAGGTTCCAGGCTGAGGTAACCCGGCCGAAAGAGGCCAGGCCATCCAGATGCACTCGAGGACCTCTACCAGTGGCATGACCCCTCACTTCGCATCGCTTTGCTTCTTGGTAGTGATTGTTCTGATTTTCCTAGTGCAGCCTAGAGGTTCAGTGAATAGGGCAATGAAATCTTAAACTGCTGCTAAACTGCAGCGGTCATCAAGGCTAACACTGCCCCCAGGGATCTGGGTTAGCATGGGGCCTGGGATGAAGTCCTTTTNACAAAACAGATTGCTACCTAGTGATAAGAAAGAAGAAAAAGTGATGGTCTATTGTATATAAAGTCTAAAAGGGTGATTAAGGGGAGGATTCATTAAATTGGCTGTGTCCCTGAGGCCAGTCTCCTTTCGGTAAATTCGTCTATGTCCCTGAGGCCAGACTCCGTTCAGTGGATTCAGCTGTGTCCATGAGGCCAGTCTCCGTGCTCGTTCAATAAAATCGGCTGTGTCCCTGAGGCCAGTCTCCGTTCTCCACCAATGCCGTTCATCCCGCCAGTCTCCTGGACCCCTGCGGAGGCTGGACCCGCGCCCCACCACCCCCCCGCAAGAAGCAACAACTAAACATAAAAGGAAAACCCCATACATTTAACAGCTAATCTTTCAGCAGAAACTCTGCAGGCCAGAAGGGAATGGCAGGATATATTTAAAGTATTGAAAGGAAAAGATGTACAATCAAGATTACTGTACCTGGAAAGGATCTCATTCGAAATTGATGGAGAAATCAAAAGCTTTTCAGACAAGCAAAAATGAAGAGAATTCAGCACCATCAAACCAGCTTTACAACAAATGTTAAAAGGATTTATGCAGTCAAGAAATACAAAAGAAGAATAAAGATCTACAAAATCAACCCCTAACAATTAATAAAATGGCAATAGGAACATATATATCAATAATTACTTTAAATGTAAATGAATTAGAAGTTCCAACCAAAAGACACAGACTGGCTGAATGGATGCAAAAGCAACACCCATTATATGCTGTCTACAAGAAACCCACTTCAGACCTAAAGACACATATAGACTGAAAGTGAGAGGATGGAAAAATATATTCCATGCAAATGGGAAGCAAAAGAAGCTGGAGTAGCAATCCTCACATTGGACAAAACAGACCTTAAAATATAGAAAAATACAAGAGATAAGAAAAGACACTACATAATGATCAAGGGATAAATTCTAAAGGAAAACATACCAATTGTAAATATCTATGCACCCAACATAGGAACACCTCAATACATAAGACAGACACTAACAGACATAAAAGGAGAAATTGACAGTAACACAATAATAGTAGGAGACTTTAACACTCCACTCACATCAATGCACAAATCATCAAAACAAAATTAATAAAGAAACACAAGTCTTACATGATACATTAGATGAGATGGATCTCACTGATATCTTCAGGACATTATATCCAAATGCAGAAGAATACACCTTTTCTCAAGTGCACATGGAACATTCTCCAGTATAGACCACATCTTGGGTCACAAATCAAACCTCAGTAAATTTAATAAAATTGAAATTATATCAGGCATCTTCTCTGACCACAACACTATCAGACTAGATATCAATTACAAGAAAAAAAAAACTGAGAAACACAAACACATGGAGATTAAACAACACGTTTCTAACTAACCAACAGGTTACTGAAGAGATCAAAAGGGAAATCAGAAAATTTCTAGAAACAAATGACAATGAAAACACAACAACTCAAAACCTGTGGGATGAAGCAAAATAGTTCTAAGAGAGAAGTTTATAGCAATGCACTCCTACCTCAGGAAACAAGAAAAACGTGGAATAGACAACCTAACTTTACACATAAAACAACTGGACAAAGAAGAAATAAAAAAAATCCAAAAATTAATAGAAGGAAAGAAATCATAAAGATCCGAGCAGAAATAAATGAAAAAGAAATGAAAGAAACAATAGTAAAGATTAATTAAGCTAAAAGTTGTTTCTTTGAGAAGATAAAGAAAATTGACAAGCCTTTAGCCACACTCATCAAGAAAAAAAGAATAATCAAATCAACAAAATTAGAAATGAAAAAGAAGTTACAGCAGACAATGCAGAAATACAAAGAATTATAAGAGACTATTATTAACAACCAGAGAAGGCAATGGCACCCCACTCCAGTACTCTTGCCTGGAAAATCCATGGACATAGGAGCCTGGTAGGCTGAAGTCCATGGGGTCGCTAAGAGTCGGACATGACTGAGCAACTTCACTTTCACTTTTCACCTTCATGCACTGGAGAAGGAAATGGCAACCCACTCCAATATTCTTGCTAGGAGAATCCCAGGGACGGCGGAGCCTGGTGGGCTGCCATCTATGGGGTTGCACAGAGTCAGACATGACTGAGGCGACTTAGCAGCAGCAGCAGCATTATTAACAACATATGGCAATAAAATAGATAACCTGGAAGAAATAGACAGATTCTTAGAAAAGTTCAATCTTCTAAGACTGAACCAGGAAGAAATAGAAATTATGAACAACCCAATTACAAGCATTGAAATTGAAACTGTGATCAAAGATCTCCCCAAAAAGAAAAACACCAATACAGTATATTAACGCATATATATGGAATTTAGAAAGATGGTAACAATGATCCTCTATGTGAGATAGCAAAAAAGACACAGATGTAAAGAACAGACTTTTGTACTCTGTGGAGGAAGGCAAAGGTGGGATGATTTGAGAGAACAGCTTTGAAACATGTATATTATCATATGTGAAATAGATCGCCAGTCCAGGTTTGATGCATGAGACAGGTTGCTCAGGGCTGGTGCACTGGCATGATGGGATCAGGAGGGAGGTGGGAGGGGGGTTCAGGTTGGGGGACACATGTACACCCATGGCTGATTCATGTCAATGTATGGCAAAACCCACTACAATATTGTAAAGTAATTAGCCTCCAATTAAAAAAAAAAAAAAAAGAAGCAGCAGCAGCCCAGGACCAGATGACTTCACAGGAGAATTCTATCAAACATTTAGAAAAAAGCAATGCCTATCCTTCTAAAACTCAAAAAATTGCATAGGAAGGAACACTTCCAAACTCACTCTATGAGGCCACCATCACCCTGATACCAAAACCAGACAAAGACAACACACAAAAAAACTACAGGCCAATATCATTGATGAACATAGATGCAAAAATCCTCAACAAAGTTTTAGCAAACAGAATTCAGCAACACATCAAAAAGCTGATACATAATGATTAACTTGGGTTTATTCCAGGAATGCAAGTATTTTTCGATATACACAAATCAATGTGATATACTATATTAACAAATTGAAAGATCATTTCAATAGATGCAGAAAAAGACTTTGACAAAATTCAGCACCCATTTATAATTAAAACTCTTTTAGAAAATGGGCATAGAAGGAACCTACCTCAATACAGGAAAGGCCATATATGATAAGCCTACAGCAAACATTATTCTCAATGATGAAAAACTGAAAGCATTACTCCTAAGATCATGAACGAAACAAAGGTGTCCTCTTTCACCACTATTATTCAACATAGTTCTGGAAGACCTTGCTACAGCAATCAGAGAAGTAAAAGAAATAAAAGGAATCCAGATTGGGAAAGAAGAAGCAAAGGTCTCACTGCTTGCAGATGACATGATACTGTATACAGAAAACCCTAAAGATAGTATCAGAAAATTACTAGAGCTAATCAGCAAATTTAGCAAAATTGCAGGATACAAAATTAATACACAGAAATCACTCACATTTCTCTATACTAACAATGAAAAATCAGAAAGAGAAATTAAGGAATCAATCCCATTCACCACTGCAACAAAAAGAATTAAATATCTAGGAATATACTTACCTAAGGAGACAATTATAAGACACTAAAGAAAGAAATCAATGATGACATAAACCAATGGAGAGATATTTCATGTTCCTGTGCAGGAAGAATCAATATTGTGAAAACGACTACACTACCAAATGCAATCTACAGATTCAATGCGATCCTTGTCAAATTACCAATGGCATTTTTCACAGAACTAGAACAAAATATTTCGTGATTCATATGGAAACATAAAAGACCCCGAATAGCCAAAGCAGTCCAAAGAAAAGAATAGAGCTGGAGGAATCAACCTTCCTGATTTGGATTATTCTACAAAGCTACAGTCATGAAGACAGTATGGTACTGGCAGAAATATAGACCAATGGAACAAGGATAAAAAGCCCAGAAATAAACTCATGCACCTATGGGTACCTTATTTTTGACAAAGGAGGCAAGAATATCCAATGGGGCAAAGACAGCCTCTTCAGTAAATGGTGCTGGGAAAACTGGACAGCTACATGCGAAAGAATGAAATTAGAACACTTCTTAACACCATACATGAAGATAAACTCAAAATGGATTAAAGACCTAAATGTAAGACCAGAAACAATAAAACTCTTAGAGGAAAACATAGGCAAAACATTCGATGACATAAATCAAAGCAAGATCCTCTATGACCCACCTCCTAGAGTAATGGAACTAAAAGCAAAGTAAACAAGTGGGACCTGATTGAACTTAAAAGCTTTTGCACAGTAAAGGAAACTATAAGCAAGGTGAAAAGACAACCCTCAGAATGGGAGAAAATAATAGCAAATAACAAATAACTGACAAAGGGTTAATTTCCAAAATATACAAGCAGCTCATACAACTCAATGCCAGAAAAACAAGCAACCCAATCAAATAGTGGGAAAAAGACATTTCTCCAAAGAGGACATACAGATGGCTAATAAATACATGAAAAGATGCTCAGCATCGCTCTTTATTAGAGAAATGCAAATCAAAACTACAATGAGATATCACCTCATACAAGTCAGAATGGCCATCATCAAAAAGTCTACAAACAATAAATGCTGGAGAGGGTGTGGAGAAAAGGGAACACTCTTGCACTGTTGATGGGAATGTAAATGGATACAGCCACTATGGAAGACAGTATGGAGATTCCTTAAAAAACTAGGAATAAACTCACCATATGACCCAGCAATCTCACTCCTAGGCTTATACCCTGAGGAAACCAAAATTGAAAAAGACACATGTATCCCATTGTTCAGTGCAGCACTATTTACAATAGCTAGAACATGGAAGCCACCTAGATGTCCACTGACCGATGAATGGATAAAGGAATGTGGTACATGTACACAATGGAATATTACTCAGCTATAAAAAGGAATGCATTTGAGTCCGTTCTTATGAGATGGCTGAACCTAGAACCTATTATACAAAGTGAAGTGAGTCAGAAAGAGAAAGATAAATATTGTATTCTAATGCGTATATGTGGAATCTAGAAAAATGGTACTGAAGAATTTATTTACAGGTCAGCGATGAAGAAACAGGCATAAAGAATAGACTTATGGACATGGGAAGAGGGGAAGAGAGGGTGAGATGTATGGAAAGAGTAACATGGAAACTTATATTACCATATGTAAAATAGGTAGCCAACGGGAATTTGCTGTATGGCTCAGGACACTCAAACTCTATATCAATATAGAGGGGTGGGATGGGGCGGGAGATGGGAGGGAGGTTCAAAAGGGAGGGGATATGTGTATATTTGGCTGATTCATGCTGATGTTTGACAGAAAACAACAAAATTCTTAAAGCAATTATCCTTCAATTAAAAAAGAAAAAAGTAGTAGTTCGGAGCCTGTTCAATGTCAGACTGATATTGGTATTATGACAGTGGGGAAAAAGTAAGGGAAAATAAAAGTATTAAGTATAAACAATACTTTCTACAGATTTTCCCAGGTGCAGCTGTATGGAGAATTCTTTTTAACATTTCCTTACCTTGTTAAGGGTTGTGAGGGACTTTGCAGCAAACTGACCCAATGAAGTAAATTGAAGTGTTACAGCACCTACCTTCCACAGATTCGACTTTGTCCCTTGGAGGAATGAACGTCCTGGGGATAAACAATCAGAATGAATACAATATCATACTTTAGACAGACAGCTAAAAGCCAACTTTAAGCATCATTGTGTGTTGATCAGCACAAACAATGTCACATTAAAGTGAATAGCCATGACTTCTTGAGCAAGTTCTTATCAAAATCACATATATTAATGATATTTTTTCCTAACAATGTATTGCTATTAATGATATTTTTTTCCTAACAATGTATTGCTATTCTGTGTGATGTTTTGGCGTGTCACGGTGACTCTTGCACTTATAAAAAAAAGCAGAGAAATGGAACTGCATGACAGGAATCCTTAGAATATGAACTGATACTGGGAAACTCTCAGAAAGCAAGTAGTTCTTAATTCAAGGATCAGTTTCATGGGTCTTCTACAAGCCCATTTGTGGCTTTGTGCACAGCTTGAGTTCATATGATCCTGTGGTCACTGGTCACATATATCTACTGAACTGTACTGATGCTATGAGGATCATAATAGCTTATATTATATTGTCAATATCCATTTTCTTCAAGTATTGGATTCAAGTTAATTTAATCTAAAGGTATTTAGGAGGAGCAGCAGGACTCTTTTGAGAGAGTCAGCATAATAATTATTACATGATTTATTTCCTTGTCTTTAGAACTGGATGCAGTGCAGGACATTTTGAGTCACTTTCTTTAGATAATGGTGATGCTAATAATAATACTTCACATTTGATGAAAGTAAATCTTCGATTGGAAGTATGAGAGGAACAGTCCAGAATATCTACTTTTCCACTGAGTTTGAGTATTTACTCAACCTTTCTCTGTTACCTAACTGATAATTATAAAAGTAGAAATTAGAAGAGGCTGATGCCAGCTGTTTGCTTGGGTTGGTATATATTCATCAGAGGATTGTAAGGGTTGTCTATTGAGAACAAGTCTATAGCTTTTATCTGTTTAATTTTTGTAATGGTAAGAATAAAAAAAATCTACTTAGAAGATTTTAAAATCATATTATTTGCAATGTACATGCAAAGGAACAAGAAGATTAATCTGTCAATAGTTGCTGAGATAACATTAGTATTTACACATATGGAAGGAGTGAATGAGGATGGTTCTGTCACGCAAGTGTATGTTTCTTGATTCTTTGTCTGGTCACAACAAAGATTTGGAGTGACGGACATTAAAGCCCCCTCGGCATGTCACAGCTCTCAGGTCTTAGATAGACTGTGTTATAGCTCTCAGGTCTCCAATGGACCATGTTATAGCTCTTAGACAAATCAGTGTTACAGCTCAGTGTTACAGCTCTATTTTATTTAGAAGATAGCAGGAAAATCCATCTTCAAGGCGTGAGGGCACGTTGATCTTGACACGAGAAGAAGAGCATCCCAGCTCATGGGAGAAAGAGAGAGAGCTAGCTTTGGCTCCTCTATTTATATTTTTATCTCTCCGTCAGCCTGTCCTTTGTAAATTGGGCCAGCTAGGAGTGTTGTTTGTTTTACCTGAGGTCCTCACTCCGGTCCTTGGACCTTTTGTGTCATTTTCTCGGGCTTTTCCCTTCCTTGTCTTGTAGCCACCGCCATTTTGGACTCCTTTTCCCTGTTCTACCTACCTAACAGTTCCATTCAATAAATGTGTGCACTGTCATGTTGCATGATATTGAAAGTACAAAACATGAGATTCATTACAATTAGTGTGGCTAAATTCAGATGTTGCTACTTGGTGCCAATAAAAGTTTGGGTGCTTATCTGAAATTCATGTGTACAGTCTGTGCTCCCTAATCAGCAAAATGAGAGAAAAACCCTAATCAATTTCTCTAAAAAATGCTGATTTATTTGCTACAACATTGATGAAAAACTAGTGCTGGGTACTTCCACCAAGTGAGAAAGATGGAGGAAAATAATGGATAAACATTTGTAAACTTAGCAAGTTTGTTTGGGGTTTGGTGCAAGTGAAAGAGTTTCAGGTCATTTCTCATTTCATCCAAATAATCTTTTTAGTCTGGGTTACACATTTAGGGGGGATAAAATCTAAAAAATGCTCCAAATCACTTAACTTTCCTTCACCCAGATGAATTTAGTGTGGCTGGAAATTTCCCAGCTCTGCACAGGAAATGAAGGTTTCTAAATTGTGACTGGTTTTATCAGAGGGTAAATCTTCCCTCTGAGAGAGAACTAGAGATGGGAGGCAAGGTCCCAGCCAGCAGCAATGACAGACTCTGTGTCACAACACTGGCAACATAAATATGCTTTTTACAGGATGCATCTCCTTTCTCTTCTCCCCTAGATGTGACTCTTCCTAACAGATTCCCTTAACTCAGATGCCCATAGGGAGGACACACACAAGAAAGGAAAACTAAGACTTTGAGCCACTTCATTAAATGTTTAATTATTAGTGATGAATAGCTCCTTGGTTTTCATGGCTTCATATAGGATCAGGGAAGATTTTGGAGGTGATAGGTCTCTATTCCTTAGATTTGATCTCTTCCTAAGCAAGCATTCCTCCTAGAACATATTGGGTAGCAAAACAGGATCAAGGGTAAAAACTAGCATGAAGGTGATTTATTTCAGTAAAACTTGGGCCATGCCTTCCTGTCATATGGTCACCTGTCAAAATGCCACTGGTCCTTTTATTTACTTTTTTCAGTACCTATTCCTGGAAATCATTAATCTTTGGAATTGACATTTTAATTAAAACCTAAAAGGAGGTGGTTGGCATGAATTCGTGCACACGTGTAAGCATACATGTGTGAATGTGTACAGTTATGTGTTGTTTGGAATATGTATGTGTAGAAGTATGTTCACACACTTAAAATAAGGACATCCTTCCAAGTGGCACTATATATTATGCACTTAGAGTTTAAGTATCATTTGTGGTTTTGGAAAATCTTATAATCATATGGAGATGCAGCTGAGATTGCACTAGAGGAGGATATATTTTCAGTTCCGTTCAGTTCAGTCACTCAGTCGTGTCTGACTCTTTAAGACCCCATGAATCGCAGCACACCAGGCCTCCCTGTCCATCACCATCTCCTGGAGTTCACTGAAACTCACGTCCATCGAGTTGGTGATGCCATCCAGCCATCTCATCCTCTGTCATCCCCTTCTCCTTCTGCCCCCAATCCCTCCCAGCATCAGAGTCTTTTCCAATGAGTCAACTCTTTGCATCAGGTGGCCAAAGTACTGAAGTTTCAGTTTTAGCATTATTCCTTCCAAAGGACACCCAGGGCTGATCTCCTTCAGAATGGACTGGTTGGATCTTCTTGCAGTCCAAGAGACTCTCAAGAGTCTTCTCCAACACCGCAGTTCAAAAGCATCAGTTCTTCGGTGCTCAGCTTTCTTCACAGTCCAACTCTCGCATCCATACATGACCACTGGAAAAACCAGGAGACCTATTGAAAATCCTGGGAAGGAGAAATATTTATTTCAAAAAGTGAATAATGTACTTTTTGTAACTTTTATGTAAATTAGGTCTTTATTGATTACATTTATTTTAAGCAAGAAAACTGTAGACAGTAGAACAGATTCTGGTCAGACAAAAGAAAAAATTAGATCTGAGGATGTTCTTAAATAGACCAAACCCTGGAAAACCAGTGACTGTCTCTACCCATGTGAGACCCCAGTTATATTTATACACACAGAGCTCTCCTTCATCAGGATGACGATATTGCTGATTTTCTTCCCGTCTTCCTTATTAGCGATATCTCCCAACTTGGGCCCGATTTCCTCCTTTTTGCTGTCCCCTGGATAACCAGTCAGATCTTTCCCATCTGTCACTTTGTTGGGTATGCCTTCTTCTGAAACAAACCTAACTCCATAGGCTCCAAACCACATCAGAAGTCTCCTTTCAAGGAAATGTCTTTAGATAACTGTCATGTTGCATAATGTTAATTGCTACATAAGCTTAGATGAGGTATTCCAAGGGGAATTTCCTTTTGACCAGAGCAAAGTCATGAACAATACTAATGAATATCTAATGGAATGTCAAGTTCCAGTAACAAAGTCAATGAGACACATAAAAGAAAAAAAAATTTGTCTCCAAGGAGCTTGTACTCTTTGGAGGTTATCTCCCAACATTGTGAAGAATCCTGTGAAGTTCTTGCAACGTTGCAAAAAAGTATGTGGTTGGGAAGATTGTGTTATGATTTCTGTAAGTTAAAAGGCAGACTACTGTGAAAGGCAGTCCACTGTGCAGACTACATATCATTAATGTTTATCCCCAACTTTTGCCTGCTATCAGAGGCCCTTGTTGTACAAGCCATAGTCACCTTCACATGTTAGCAGAAGAACAAATGAACCTGGAGAAGAATAAATTAAAAGGTACAGTTATGATTGCCAAGAAAGTGGCATTTGGGTCATCAGCAAATGGGTCTTCTGGACAACAAAGTATTACAGAGTTAAGGATATATGATCTTTTAGAGGCATCACAGAAATAGGTAACTCAGAAGAGGCAATAAAATAATTGATAGCTCTTGTTTTGCTGGGTATTTCTGAGTTAAATGTGTAAGAATCAATAGCTGCTTATTATTACATTCCCTCAGTATCCATTCCCTGTCTCCCAGAGAAGAGTAATATTAGATGACTGTAGCATCTTGGCAATCATAACCTCTTAAAAATGTGCAAATAGGCCTACTTTGGTAAAGAGTGTGGAGAATGGAGTGTATCACAGGTTGTGAGAATGACTTTCCTGGGAATGGGAGGTGACAAGTGACCGTGGGACTCTTAGGTTATAGGAAACTAAGAGAAAAACCTTGTATAAGGCCAAGGAGGAGACTGACATAGGCTCCCTGCTGCATTAGCTTGCTAGGGCTGCTGTAATGAAACATCACAGACCAGGTGGCTTAAACCACGGAAATGCATGTTCTCACAGTTCTGAATCTGTTTGGTTTCTTCTGAGGCCTGTCTCCTTGGTTTGCAGATGGTCTCTCTCTTGCTATCTCTCCATGTGGTCATCCCCTAGTATATGGATGCCCCTGGTGTCTTCATGTGTCCAGATTTTCTTCTCTTACAAGTCACCAGTCAGATTGAATTAGGGCCCATCCTAACAGCCTCATTTAACTCAATCACCTCTTTAAAAGCCCTATGTCCAAAGGCAGTCACATTCTGAGATACTGGGGCATAAAGCTTCAGCATGTGAATTTGGGGGGAACACAGTGCAGGCTATAACACCTACTTTACCATGTATTCCACGGAGCTGTTACCTAATTTAGGACTTAGCCTGGTCTTGGTTACTCACAGCCTATCAAAGCTCCTATATTAGTGGTGTTTTTTTTTTCTTCTTTTTCAAGTTTTTAGCAATACTGGCTGTAAAATGATACATCTGGAATATAATCCCATCAGTTGCCATTTCCTCCCTTATGCTACCTCAACTTCCAGTTATGTTAAGCTATTTCTGATAACTACTGAAACTGAAACTCCAATACTTTGGCCACCTGATGTGAAGAGCTGACTCACTGGAAAAGACCCTGATGTTGGGATGGATTGAGGGCAGAAGGAGAGAGGGGCCACAGAGGATGAGATGGGTGGATGGCATCACTGACTCAATGGACATGAGTTTGAGTAAGCTCTGGGAGATCGTGAAGGACAGGGAAGCCTGGCGTGCTGTAGTTTATGGGATCAGAAAGAGTTAGACATAACTGAGCTAATGAACAACAACAATAAATGTAGTGTCCCAGTCTATATTGTCTCTTCATTTTTCGTCTAATAGAAATGCTATTTCAGAACCAATGGGCAATACAGAAATCTCAGAGATACTAAGAAAGACTGGACTAGGATATTCATTCATGGAAGGAGATGGATACATTTTTATTTTCCAGAATCCATCTTAGGTGAAGCACTCTGTATGTTTTGCTGGAAAATGCTATTCAGAGTGGAAAGGAACCTACAAAGTCATTCTCGAGCAATAAAAAGCTACATTGCTAAACCATAAATCACAATATCCAGGAAGGCTAAGGGGTGAGGAAGTCAGGAGAAGGGAAGCAGAGACAGGTGAGATGGAAGAAGGCTGTGTCTTAAAGAAGGTGGGGGTGGGGTGGAGGCAGGGAATGGTCTAAACAATCAGAAGCAATCAGAAAGCTTCATGGAATTATAGGGGCACTTGAGTCTGGTTTAATAAATGAATAGGAAGCAGCATATAATTTTAGGATATGATAAATCTAGAAACATGTTGTTATATTTGGGAAACAACTCAACTATCTGAGAACGGAGCATCCTTCTGTAAATTTAAATGAAACCAGTTGGCATCTTTCAGTTCAGTTCAATTCAGTCACTCAGTCATGTCAGACTCTTTGCGACCGCATGAATCACAGCACACCAGGCCTCCCTGTCCATCACCAACTCCCGGAGTTCACTCAAACTCACCTCCATCAAGTCAGTGATGCCATCCAGCCATCTCATCCTCTGTCGTCCCCTTCTCCTCCTGCCCCCAATCCCTCCCAGCATCAGAGTCTTTTCCTATGAGTCAANTCAGTTCAGTGGCTCAGTCGTGTCTGACGCTATGCGACCTCATGAATCGCAGCATGCCAGGCCTCCCTGTCCATCACCAACTCCCGGAGTTCACTCAAACTCACCTCCATCAAGTCAGTGATGCCATCCAGCCATCTCATCCTCTGTCGTCCCCTTCTCCTCCTGCCCCCAATCCCTCCCAGCATCAGAGTCTTTTCCTATGAGTCAACTCTTCACATGAGGTGGCCAAAATACTGGAGTTTCAGCTTTAGCATCATTCCTTCCAAAGAACACCCAGGACTGATCTCCTTTAGAATGGACTGTTTGGAACTCCTTGCAGTCCAAGGAACTCTCAAAAGTCTTCTCCAACACCACAGTTCAAAAGCATCAATTCTTCAGCGCTTAGCTTTCTTCACAGTCCAACTCACATCCATACATGAATACTGGAAAAATCATAGCCTTGACTAGGTGGACCTTAGTCAGCAAAGTAATGTCTCTGCTTTTGAATATGCTATCTAGGTTGGTCATAAGTTTCCTTCCAAGGAGTAAGCGTCTTTTAATTTCATGGTTGCAGTCACCATCTGCAGTGATTTGGGAGCGCCCCAAAATAAAGTCTGACACTGTTTCTTCTGTTTCCCCATCCCTTTCCCATGAAGTAAAAAATGACAGAATGATCTCTGTTCGTTTCCAAGGCAAACTATTCACTATCACAGTAATCCAAGTCTATGCCCCACACAGTAACTCTGAAGAAGCTGAATGGCTCTGTGAAGACCTACAAGACCGTTTAGAACTAACACCCAAAAAAGATGGTGGCAGCTTTAGTTTGATATTATTCCTGGTTAAGTTTCCTAACCTTGTGATCTTTGCTTACTCAGAAGAGCAGGAAGTGCAGAAAGCAAAGAAAATTCTAAGAAAGCCTTTGTCTAGAGAAGAGGTCCATAAATTTTTTGGTGGGTCATACAATCCCTGGTACAAGCATGCAACTCAGTCAGAGCATGGAAGCAGCCACTGGCAAAACATAAGCAAGTGGGCGTGGCTGTGTGCTGGTTAAACTTCGTTAATAAAAGTGTCCTCAGCCCGTAGTTTGTGAACTCCTGGTATGGAGAGAAAAGACATGCTCTTTTAGGGTAGGGGTAGGAGAGGAAGGAAGAAACTTCCAGAGAGTGACTTTATATAATGCCAGGCACAAAACTAGACACCCTCATTCAGAGGTCTCTTTGAAATTCTGTGAAGTAAAAGGAAGGAAGGAAACTGTGGTAGGAATATGATGGATACGTGATCTTTAAAAATTCACAAAGAGATGTGTGTTGGGACTTCCCTGGTGGTCAAGTAGTTAAGGTATTGTACTCTCAGTGCAAGGGGTGTGGGTTCCATCCATGATCTGGAACTGAGCAAAAAGAAATGTGTATAAAAATAGGAAAAAATTAAGAACCAAATGAAGAGAAACAAGCTTACTTAAGAAGACTAAATGGAAGAAGAAAAACCAGAGTATGGAGGTCAAAGTGTTCAGAGAAATATCAAATATCAGGTCAGAAAGGGTACAATAGAATAGAAATTATAGATGATGATATGAGCTCACTGAAATAAAAGGGCCAGTAAAGGGACTTGAGTTCTTAATTCTACTGGGGTGACTTTTTTTTTTTTTTTTAGGTTCTCTTAAGTTATCTTTTTTTTTTTTTCACTTTCAGTTCATACATGGACTGTAAAAAACAGCTAGTCTTCTACATGGCAAATACTTGTAAAAGTAGCTAGGAGACAGTCCCCTTTTGTCCTTAGTTTATAACATTCCCTTTACAATGTAATAATACCCTGAGTAATACTTCACTGAATAACACTAGAAAAAGGATTGTGATGTGACTTTTGGCAAGTTCAGTTCAACATCATTTTGATGAGACTGCTTATACTTGGCCCTTTACTTAAATCAAGATATTTTATTTTATTTATTTTTTTTTCCGTCTCAGGTGTACATGAGTTCCCAATCTTGAACCGCCCCCCCGCACCTTCCACCCCATATCAACTCTCTGGATCATCCCCATGGGGGTGACTTTTTTGAAAAAGGAACCTGTCAGCCTCATTAAGCAAGGCCTGATTTTTCTTTCAGCAGCTGCCTCAACTTTCTTTCTCTGTCTCTAGTCAGTTATCCCAGTGCTGAGAGGCAGATGGGAAAATGAGAAATGATGAGGGGAGGTGGCATCTGTTGCTGTTTCTGGGCCCTTCCCCAGCATCAGACCCAGTTGAAATCTCTCCTGATTTCTGAAAGTTCAGTCTATTCTGGTGAGGTATGGATAATCCCATAGGCACAGCGTGGTGTCTAATCTACAGAGTATTAAGGCTTGCAGGTGCCATTAATGCAATGTCCCCAGCTGATATAATGAATGCAGCCAGCAGGGGACTCACAGAATTGAATTTATCAAGGGGACCGAAGTAGTCTTATTATCTAGTTTAACAATTTGAGGATCACCAAATCACATATCATCCTCACTCCCTTTCTGCCAGTGTTTTCCTCTTCTCTTTCAAGACCTGCCACTGAATCATTTCACAGGATGCTTTAATGACAGGGAATATGGGATTCACTGTGGTTTCATAATAAAGCTGCAGCTGATGGGCTTGTCTGAGGAATTATAAGGTCTCTTTCCCAAGCACAGAGAAATGAATACCACATCAAAAATAGTCCCTAGATTTTAAAAAATAAAGGGTGCTTGCATACAACTTGCAAGAACCAAATCCTCTTTCAGTGTCTTTTCCAGAGTGATTTCTGAGCCCCAAGAAGGTGCCCTTTGAGTGAAGTGAATGTGAGGTGAGGATTAGCTTGGTCGTGATTTAGTTGGTAAGTCGTATCTGACACTTTCACAGTCCCATGGACTGTAGCCTGCCAGGCTCCTCTGTCCATGGAATTCTCCAGGCAAGAATACTGGCGTGGGTAGCTATTCACTTCTCCAGGAGATCTTCCAGATCCAAGAATTGAATCTGGGTCTCCCGCATTGCAGGTGGATTCTTTACCGACTGAACCACCTGGGAAGCTCCGAGGATTAGCTTAGGGTAGAACTAAATGTTTCTGTGGCCTCCGTTTTCAACCAGACCCGCTGACATCTTATTCACAACCATGTGCATCCAGTACCTGGCTCAGTGCTTCACCTTAAGAGATGCTCAGTAAATGGGAGGTAGGCTAGATGGATGAATAATTACAGATTTTCTTTGTGCTTCTCAGGTCTTTGGAGGAAGCTGGTTAATGTCCTCTTGCTATTTCATCTTCACTTTGCCAATCAAGATTGGGATGCATTCCAAAGAGGGATTTTTATTTAGCAATGTGAAAACTAGGCAACCTACTTTCTTATTTTCAATCAAATTTGAACCATTACTAAGGAAGTGTTTTGGATTGGTAGACAGCTGGATCCTATTTCTGTATGCCAGCCTACAACCTATGACCCTGAAGCTTGAATTATATTTTAGAGAGGCGTGTTAATGTCCATGCTGTGGCCAGTCCTAATCACAACTTTAATTACTTTATAATCACACAAGTATCACCATGTGATTTGATGTTTTCTCTCACTGAGGAGAAGTATAGACATAACCTCTTGATCAGACTTTCTTCAGGCTCCTCCTTTGTCTTCTCTACTTTCTCTCCAGGTAATTAAAATCTACAAAATTCAGAACCAAACCCCATAGTTAAATAATTTATTATATAATTAACAGACAAGCTGTACTCTTCACTTATGGAAGGTACAATTAAAAACACATAAATCTTTAATTCATACAATGTTTAATTGGTAGGTTTGAATCCAATTATGGTACCAATGTACTTATCTCCCAATTTTAACTCCTATATTATATTTCATTAAAAATGTTAAATGAAAAAAAAATTTAAACATTAAATGAACAGAAATTGTCATTCAGTTCATTTCAGTCACTCAGTTGTGTCCGACTCTTTGTGACCCCATGAACCACAGCATGCCAGGCCTCCCTGTCCATCACCAACTCCCGGAGTCCACCCAAACTCATAACCATTGAGTTGATGATGCGATCCAACAATCTCATCTTCTGTCATCCCCTTCTCCTCCAGCCCTCAATCTTTCCCAGCATTAGGTCTTTTCAGATGAGTCAGTTCTTTGCATTAGGTGGCCAAAGTATTGGATTTAAGTATCACTGTCACTGAAAACTGTGAAAAACTGTCACTGAACCTAGCAGGTGGTATCCATTAGCAAAACTAAGTTCAATGAGAGAAATCATGTCTTGATAACCACTGCCAGGCAACACACACACACACACACACACAGAGCGTTATTCTATACTAAAAGCTTAAGCATATATCCAGGCCAGAACATTGGAAAGTATCAAAGTATATTTTTAAAAAATCCATAATGAAATAAACATGAGTTAATACTGATAACATCATAAAAGTGATACTCCTAGAAAAGGTAAATATGCCCCATTGCCCCCAAGACGCAGGACTACTCAGCTTAAAATGTTAAATGCTGCCAGTTAGCATCTCCTCCCCAGTTTTTGGTCTTGTTACCTTCACAAGAGCTCTTTCACATCGAAGAAAAAATGAAAAAAAAAAAATCAAAGTCATTGGTAAGATCAAATCCCTGATAAGAACCATGAAAGTTATCTTTGTCCCTTTTGCTTCATTATATTACAGGAGAGGACTGTAGTTACCATTTACAGTCTTAATCAAAAGAATATAAAAAATGGTAATCTCTTCTCTTTGTTTTATTCCTTTTCTCCAATTTCTACACTTCCTAGATTTATTTAATTAAAAACTCTGATGAATAAAAAAGATATTTTGTATGGGAATAGAGACTGTGCACAGTTGATATAAGATGGGGTAGAAATCATGCTGTCCCAAGGAAAAATGAAATGATCTCACAAATCTATGTCCATCTATGGTTTTACCTGGGGACAGTGTTTTTTGTGTTTATGTGCTAATGGATCCCTGAGCTGTATCAAAATGTTATTGGCTGCTACTTGATTCACCTTTCAGGGCTTCCTTTCGTCTGTCTTTCCTAAGGGTTCAGTGTTGCAAGGAACCACAAGTATTTTACTTATATACTTCCAAGGGGGAGATGACCTCCAACAGCCTGGCAGTGTCATCACTTGGTTTCTGACTGAAATTTTTCATGGAAATAAAGCTTGCTGTTCAGTTCAGTTCAGCTGATCAGTCGGGTCCGACTCTTTGTGACTCCATGGACTGCAGCACACCAGGCCTGCCTCCTTGTCCATCACCGACTCATGAGTTTGCGTAAACTCATGGACATGAGTTTGCGTAAACTCCGGGAGTTGGTGATGACATCCAACCAACTCATCCTCTGTGGACCCATTCTCCTCCTGCCTTCAATCCTTCCCAGCATCAGAGTCTTTTCAAATGAGTCAGTTTTTCTCATCAGGTGGCCAAAGTGTTGGAGTTTCAGCATCAGTCCTTCCAATGAATATTCAGGACTGATTTCCTTTAGGATGGCCTGGTTGGATCTCCTTGCAGTCCAAGGGACTCTCAAGTCTTCTCCAACACCACAGTTCAAAAGCATCAATTCTTTGGCACTCAGCTTTCTTTATAGTCCAACTCTCACATCCATACATGACCACTGGAAAAACCATAGCTTTGGCTAGACAGAACTTGTTGGCAAAGTAATGTCTCTGCTTTTGAATATGCTATCTAGGTTGGTCATATCTTTTCTTCCAAGGAACAAGTGTCTTTTCATTTCATGGGTGCAGTCACCATCTGCAGTGATTTTGGAGCCCAAGAAAATAAAGTCTGTCACTGTTTCCACTGTTTCCCCATCTATTTGCCATGAAGTGATGGGACCAGATGCCACGATCTTAGTTTTCTGAATGTTGAGTTTTAAGCCAATTTTTTCACTCTCCTCTTTCAATTTCATCAGGAGGCTCTTTAGCTCTTTGGCACTTTCTGCCATAAGGGTGGTGTCATCTGCATATCTGAGGTTATTGATATTTCTCCTGGCAATCTTGATTCCAGTTTGTGCTTCATCCAGCCCAGAGTTTCTCATGATGTATTCTGCCTATAAGTGAAATAAGCAGGGTGACAAAATACAGCCTTGACGTACTCCTTTTCCTATTTGGAACCAGTCTGTTGTTCCATGTCCAGTTCTAACTGTTGCTTCCTGACCTGCATACAGATTTCTCAAGAGGCAGGTCAGGTGGTCTGGTATTCCCATCTCTTTAAGAATTTTCCAGAGTTTGTTGTG